>JAQZBX010006661.1:0-12928 GCA_029593785.1 Cabassous unicinctus | reverse complement strand
TCCTGTAAAAAATAAGGGTAGGATAATTACCGTACAGACTTGGAATGCAGAATAACAGATTAAAGGGAATTAAAAATATACTGAATTTAAAACTGTTACAAAAATATTTTTTAAGATAATCTTTGAATTTATCTACTCTGAACACAAAACATGGAACGAAATCAGAGCAAATCAGTGTATATCCTCTTTTGTGCTTTTGAAATACTTCTGTATAGGATAAGGTCCCTGATCCCTAATAGATGAAGTGATTTAACTGTCAAGACAAGCAAGAATGGACACTGGGGGAAAAGAAAAGAACCTTATGATTGATGATACCAAATGCAAAATAAATAAATAAAACTTACCATAATGTAGAACAGGAAGATGGAATTGAAGATTTTAAACTAATGAAGAATAACTTCAAATTTTCTTACTTTTTTTAAATGCCAGAAATGAAATACTCACTAGCTGAGACATTCAAGGAGTTTACTGTTCTCTCCAGCTGGTTTTCTGCTGCACAAGTTAATGTAACATTCTCTTCAGGGGAAATGATAATTTTACTATAATACCTGCCATTGATATAAGGAGATTCCTCAGTCTGTGAAAAGAAGGAAGATGGATTTAGAAATGGAAATGTATTAAAAAGCATGGTTAAGAGTCATACTTAATGCACTAAGATAGGTGTGACGCTCTTCAGTGCTGTCTGGTGTGCAAGGGGATATGTATGGTCTTAGATAAAGACCAACTTCAGGCTTATATCTACAGCATGGAGGAAAATAACTAGTAAATCCATAGTGGGAGTTCTGTTTATGCTTTTATTGCAATTTCTAATAATTTATTCTTAATTAAACTTCTTTTTTCAATAGATGCTCAGGTTTAGTCAATATTTAGGCATGGGTGGCACTTGTCTCAAAATGATTAATTAGTGATTACTCTAATAACTAATTTTCCCTAAATAAACTTGATGTGTTGAATTCTTATTTGTGAATTTAGTCATTGTTCTTCACTACATTTATTTTAAAACATTACCTTCAAGTGCATATATATGTGTGATTTGCTAATGGGAAAATCAAACTATTTTTCTGAATATTCCTGAGCTAAATGCAGATAACAGGTTCTTTTTCAGTGACTGCCACTTTCACTGGATTTTCGCAGGGTGTTAATGAGAGCATTGAATTATTCCAAACTTAAGGGGCATTTCACTTTAATCTTTTCCCTAGGACTTGACTTCTAAGTCCAATACCACTTAAGGTTTTGTCTCAGTCATATTATTCCCATCATGTCCTGTGTTATTTTCTATTTGCTTTCTCCTCCACTACATTGTAAGTGCCTTGAGGACAGGAGCTAGTATTTTGCTTTGGCATATCTTCTAGTTCCTTCAGGGGAGGAGACTTGGGATATAATAATAGAATAATAGATTAGCCACATGACTGAGGGGTATCAAATAAAAGATTATGGATAGAGCAGCACAAACTCAGAACAAGAAAAATAACATATCACTCCTTGACAGTGAAGAATGGCATTATTATTTTTATCCCACAGTAAATTCAGCTACTATTTTCTACTCCCCAGTAGGATTTTTCAGATGACTTTCTCACCGAGTCTTTGTTTTTGTTACTTTTATCTCCACAATACATTTGCTCATTTCTAGGATGGCTTTTTCAACCTTGTATCTACTCATTCATCAGTTATTTACTGTGTGCTTATTTTTCTCTTTTCTACAACTGCATTATCATTGTCTAACGGTTCTTTTTTGCTGTATTTATCACTTAATTGAACTAGAGATAAAAAATAATAGTGTAGAAAAGGACCAATCACCCTTGATGCTAAAAATAGACCTGTACATTGTCAGCTATTCAGATGGTTTAGGTCTAAATTGGGAGTCAAGAAAACTGCATTTCCTCAGAGTTGAGGGGACAAGAGCCTCTTTTCCCTTCTCCCACAGGCTTTTTCACATATATGTCTCTATCACACCTAACAAAATCAGGAGTTTTTTGCTCAAATCCTTCGGGGATGTTCCATACTTGGATCCACGCAGATACATATGCCTCACCCATAGGTGAAAGAGCCAAAATTTACCTAGCTCTGCAAAACTACATTGTATAGGCAGGACCAGCAGCATACCTACCCTGGACAGAGGAAGAGTTGAGATTTTAATTTAAAATTACACTACATTTCTTTCTTTTATGCATGCCTTCTCAAATTTCAACTGAGTTCCAAAATGAGAAGAAGGCAGCCCAGAAAATTCCAAACAATCAAATGGCACTTCTGGGTGCTTCTGAAGAGTCTTTACTTCCACTGAGAGAGGAAACATGAAGACCATTGTGGAGAAAATGGAATTAATAGTATGTCAGTATCCCACCAGATTGGCAATTTAGTGGTACTATAGCTGGGAACCCCTAGTGACATGCCAGATTCTCATCCTTTTTGGTCAAATACTTAGTATTAAGGTAAAAATCACTGGTACCGTTCGTAAGTTCTTACCCACTTACTGTTACCAAAATATTCTGTACAAATATTAAGGTTTGGTTATGTCCTCTTTTATTCAGAAGGACACATCCTAGACACTATCTATGTAGCTTGCCTTAATCTCACCCCAGGAATGGTATAGGCAAATCTGATGATACGCTCACAAGCAGCGGCTGTGTTTTTCACGACCCCGCAGGGGCCAGTTTTAAGAAGAGATATCCTTTATCATGCATAAGTAAGCAAAGTAATAGAGGCTACTCATTCTCAGATGTGTAGTTTATGATGCAGGAAAGTGTATACCTTAATGTGTTAATCACCCAAGTTTCAGGAATTAATGATCGTGGAACAACACCCAATTTACATTAAAAAAAAACCCAAAAAACCAGATACTGACCAAAACATAGTGGTTCCTCCATTCTTTATGGCCCTGGGATTTAAAATATTTCTTTAATTCATGTTCTTCTTTTGGGAAAATTAAGAAGTTAGTTAAAGCTTCTTCTGAAAATATACTGCAAATTTCATGTTGATAAGAAACCAGTCTTCAGTTTAGGTACCAAAATAAAACCTGGTCTTGGACTAAATGCAGCATATAATAAGGAGACAAATACTTGCTTGGTTTATGACGCTTCCACTGCCAGTGATTGTCCATTGTATAGCTGGTTTTGGAAAACCTTCCACATGGCATATTATTGTTTTAGACAGTCCACTGGGATCAGTTTTCTTCGTCATTTTGATTTGAGGTTTTCCTAAAATATCATTACAATTAAAATAGGATGTTGAGCTGAGATCATAAAAGAAACCAGCTATCAAATTTTCAGTGAAAAATTTAAATTGCTGCCAAGTAATATTTTTTACCTTCCACAATGAGAGTCAATGACTCTCTTTTCTTTAGCCCTTCAACCTCTTGCAGAGCAGTTTCACAGACATAGTTTCCGGCATCTTGATAATGAAGACTAGGAAATGATGGGCTAGATCGAAGTCTGACATTATCCTGAGTAAATGAAAAGTTAATTACTTCACATGGCATAATTACAACTCTCAATGTATTTATTAGATAATAATTAAGACTAAAACTATTCTGAACCTAAGGAAATATAAGCTTTTTTCCCTTAATTTTACTTGCTTTCAAATATAGATTTCCCTTTTCCTTTGTAGCTTTGAAGTCAAACATATCAGATTTATTTCATGTTCTTCCGTTTATTGAATTTATAATTTGGAGCAATTTCATGAACTTCTGAGATCCGTTTCCTTATTTGTGAAATGGGGTAGTGATTTTACCACAAAGAATTGTTACGACGATTTAATTAGATAAATAGTGTAATGTGTTTACATTAAGGAAAATTTCACTGAATGATAACTACTGCTTGTAGTGGATGTAGATGGTTTAGGATTAACAGACATGGAATCTTATTTTACCTAATCAATGATAGGTCTGAATGCCTCAAAGTCATTCTATATTGTTCAATTATCAAGACAGGAATCCATTACTGAGCCATGGCAATTATGACAAAAATTAAGGGCTTTTCTGAAAACAGATTACTAGCTTAACTCATATCAACAAAGGAAATTTAACATTTAATTAAAAAAACACCTGATATAGAGAAAATAATACTATCTATTTTACCTATAATTCACAGACAACTAATCACTATCCAAAGTTTATGTCATCATTGTCCACTATGATTTTTTCCATGCCCCCCTCCATCAACTAACCAATCTCCAAGAACACTGATAAGTAATACTGATATTAGGTATTCAATTAACAGTGACTGCAGTCAATGTAGAAACTAGTTTTACAACAGCAAAATTAGTTTCACTAGACCTGTAGTAGAATACTCTATGGATGGTCATACAATTATGGATTAGTCTAGTTGCCTTGACCTTATCTAGCCCTTTGACCAATGACTACTACATACATACATACATACATACATACATACATATATATATATATATATATAATTTTAAATGTACAGCCTATTGAGTGAATGACGGTGTGGCTAAAAGAGAATGAAATAAGAAATTAGGTCTAAGAGTAAGAGAGCAAGTAACAGAGGAACTTGTATTAAAAGGGGTGAAAGAGCAGCCAGTAGAGAAAAACAAAACATAATAATAATAATTTATATTTTCATCAAGAAGAAACTCTAGCAATAAATTTCTCCAATTTTTTAATAAAGGTAATTCTTGTCAACCCTTATTTCAAATGGTTTTTTGTGTGCTTTGCGAATACATCACTGATTAAGAATTAGTGTATGATAAGCTTCTCTGTTAACAAGTGTACTGGGTGCTTAGGTATTTGAGTGGAGTGGAGAAATCTCAGTTTTGACCTTTTCCTTCAGTGATAACCTTGTCTCAGATCACTAATTACCAATCTTACTTTCTCATTCTAAAAAAATAACAATGACTGGGTTCCCAAGTAATGGCTTATATTTCAGACAATTACAAAAATATAAGCACTCACTCAGGAAATGCCAACTAAGCCCTTTGTGTGTTCCAGGTATTCTGTTATGGGCTATGTCTGAAAAGGATCCTTAACACCAAGGAGTTCCGAATCCAGGGTAACACACATTCAGAAACTTAAGTGTTGTTTCACCAGCAGAGAGGCAGAAAGGTGTGTGACTGGAACATAGTATTTACACCCAGTAGGTCCTAAGCTGTAAGACCCAGTAAGTCTCATCTCCATCACATAGGAGCTGCCTGATTTCTCTTGTCTCAATTTCTTTGTGAGAAGTATGTGGAAGTAATAAATATCCTGGAAGTTTCACGTGGTTGTTGTGTCGAGTGAGACTAATGTAGGTTAAAACACATTGTAAATGGTTTAACCTTAAAGTATATAACTGTGTGTAAGTAGAATCACTTAGCATATATACATAATAATTAAAGTAATACCCCAAACTAAGTTTCAGAGCATCAGTTAAAGTTGCCACATCATTGTTGAGTACTTCTAAAATTGTAGTGTGATTTGATTTTTGTTATTACAGAAACACACACAAACAGAGGGTATATGAGTGTGGGTGTCTTACCACTATCCATGAATATACATTTTTTGATATAATATAAAATTCAAAAAAAAAGCTAAAAAAGAATCAGTCCAAACAGCATGATATTACCAAGAAATATTACTTACTTTCATCCATACCACAGTTGCATTCCTACTTGCAGATATTGTACATGATATAGGCAGGGCATCACCAATCTGTTTGGTAACTTCTCCACTTGGATTTAAGGACAAATCCAAATCTGTGAAGCAGAAAATCTGCTTGAAATGCAAATACTAGGAAATTAATATAGCCAAAATATTTCGGAGAAGATGAAAAAAAAATTCCTTCTGTTTCAGAACTGATTCATATGACTGAAATAATCAGACTGTAGCATAATCAGACTACTTTTCCAAGCCAGCTTTGACGTCAATTTAGACAAGTGAATGGTCAATCTAAATGATTATGTATTTATTTGTAGTTTACATGATTGATGATTTCACTGCATATTCCCTTAAGATCCAACACCTTATGGAAAAAAATCACTTCTGGAAGAAAATAAAGATAACGACTAAGTAAATATTATAAAAAGAGGTGGTAAGGCATAACATTGGAACTTCAAATATATTTAGATAGCAGGTGATAAACTGGAAAACCATGACATAGTCTGTGTATGTTTTCACAGAGAATTGACTACAGTTATCAGATATTTTTAAAAAGTCCTACTTCATTTCTTACGCAGTTGAAAGTTTAAATAAGATCTATTGTTAGGTACACAGTCAGCAACTATTTTTTTGCAGTATAGAGTATAAACACATTTAAGGATGTACAATCTTTTCAGATGGCAAATAATATCCACAGAAATCTTACCGCCACAGTACAATCTGAAGGAGGAAAATTCAATTTAACAAACATTTATTGTACAGTTACTATGTCCCAAGCACGGATGGGAGATACAGAGATGAATAATGGGCTTACAATTTAATGAGGTAGAGCACTGTGCATTCAACTGACTGTAATTCAAGGCAGCATGAAATCAGCTCATAGTAGCAAACCTGGTGCAGATTAGGAGCTCAATAAATATTTGATGAAAGAGTAAAAGAAGGGTTACAAACAGAGGTATAGGAAAGGACTTATGGCAGTATAGAGAACAGAGTCAAGCTATGATTCAAAGTAGTAATAAAGGCTTTGCAGAGGAGGCAGTATCTGTTCATGTCCCTGATGATTGAGAAGGGCTTTGATAGGTGGAGATGTAGAGAAAACTTTTGTCAAATAAGCAAAGGCAAAGGAGTGAGAGAGTTTGGCTGATTTCATAATGGTGAGTAGTCTGGTATGAATGGTTATAACTCATGGAAGAAAAACCTACACAATTAATTGAAACAAGACTGCAAAGGATCTTGGTTGGGAGTTGGGATTCGTTCTATGGCATTGGGGGTTTGTCACTGTTTCTGTGTTTTTCCTTGGTTGCACATGTCATAATGGCAATTTGTTAATTGTTTGGAACATCATTTTAAATGTTTCTCTCTCCTCTTAAACTAAAAACACCATGAGTGCAGGGACTCTAACCTGATTTGTCACTGGTAAATCTAAAGTGCCTGCCACGTGGTGTGCTCTCAAAAATTGTTGTTGAATGAATAAAAGGAAGAAGCATACTTTCTTGGCTTCTTGTTAGTTATTAACAAATGCAACAGGAAAATGGAATCTCCTCAGAATATTTGGACAAATGATAATTTTAGATGACAAACTTTATTCAGCATAAGTTATGAGTTTTTATTAGCTGGACAGTTAACTTGCCAGTGAGAAGACAAAAAAAAAAATGTGATTTTAAAGGATGATGATGAACTCTGGAAGTTCTGATGAAAAATCTATATGTGCATGAATTAGTAGAGAAAAAGTAGATGTTCTTTCAGCAATAACAGATTATGGGCTGAGAGTTTTGATAAGAAGTCTGTTCTGCCACCATGTGTAGGTATGTGTTGGTGCTTCTATACCCACACTCCCTTTAGTCACCTATAGAAAGGAAACAAATCTCTCCTTTTTTGCAAAAAAACAAAAAAAACCTAAAAACCAAAAAAAACCCCAAAACAAGAAATCAGATGGGCAAAAATAGGATTTTTATGTTTTATTTTCTTTTAATTTAGAGTAAGATGTTAGAGTAAAATGTTGATTTACTTGCAACTTTTCTTTTTTACTTTTATTTTTGATGTAACATTTATGTAATCTAAAGCATCTTTAAAAATAAAAATAAAAAAAATAAAACCCAATGCTACAGTCAACCTGTCAAAACTGAAATGCATTTTAAAAAAAAAAACATTGAAATTAAATTAAACTGTTAAATGGTTTGGTTGTAATTTTTTCCCTATCACTGCTGATCATGAACTCTATGGCTGCAGCCAAGGCTTTTGCCTTTCTGTTGTGCTCTCTCTCTCTCTGCCCTGATTTATAAGTAATAGAAACAAAAGGCCCTCTCTTTATAGGGCCCTGTGTACCCAGCATTTTTTAAACATAGGCACAACATACCATCTCAATGGCACTGGATTATTGGCACAATGATCTCATAATCAATGATATCAGGCAGCTATTTCACAGTCAATTTTATCTGCTGGTTATATTACCTTACTTCACTATTTTTTTGTTTTTGTTTTTATGGACCAGTCCTGGGTAAATGGTCCCATAACCAACTGCTCCTCAGAGAAAAGGCAGCACTGTTATTCTCCTGAGAGGTCACTGCTTTCTATCCAACTGGCCCCTGATGACTGACACACTCAGATCCATGCAACATGAATATGGAGCAAACAGAGAAATGGCCCTGCAGCAAACATTTCTTAACAGTCCAGTGTTTTTATAGGGCTCCCCAGGGTGTACTCCCAACATCAACACACAAAAATAACCATTTGGTTCCTCTAATTCCCAAAGAACCTCCTTGTATGTGTCTTAAAGTTTCAGCTCCTAGTCTACATCTTTTCCAAGCATTATGGAAACACTTAGAACCATTTTCCAAAGACAATTTCTAAAGTGTCTTTCAATTTTGAAACAAAGAAACAGCTCATACTCAAGGGATTGCAGTTAGATCATATCTAGAGAAAACCTTATATGTGGCACTGCTGGGTGCAAAAGTCTTACTAAAGGTTGGCCTATACTTCCAAGCAAGAGGGACCCTTGCCTAGTGCAATGTATGAATTCCTAGTATTTCCATGGAACACTGCAAGTCAGTTTCCCATTTCCATGATGCCCTTCTTCAGGTAAATCAATAAATGGACCATCATGAATTACAAAATAAAAAACTCAAAGTATCTGTTTTGCATATATCTCTGTATATTTCTGTTTCTATCGCATTGGGTTGATATAACTTTTTTTTTTTAGTATCTGGAGATTAAAAACAAGGTAACAATTAATAAAGAGGGTGTTCAAGGTGATTTTGAAGAGGTTCTGTTTCTAGATACTTTTTTCTATATAGAGTCCATTTAGCCAATGAATGGCTTTCAGTGCTCTCTACTTCCTTTTCTAAAGGCTGAGTCCACAGTAATTTTGTGTTGTTTGGATTTGGATGTTAATATTATTCTAAAATAGAAAAGATACTTAATCCACACTTTTCTGATCCAACTGTAAATCTTGTGAAGTTCGATAACTAATACTTTCTTAAAATATAAAATGGGTTCTTTCTTTAAGATCCATGTAAATTTTGTTGACTGATACCACAAGTTGAAGACATTTAGAAAGAGGATGGAGGTTTACCACCGCCAGAAGTTGCAATTATCAAATCCATGTAAGGTTTAAATATTGCAGTGCAAACCTGGACCAAATTTGAGCTGACTCTAATGCTCTTCAGTGAGTGTGTTGAAACCAAGTTAAGAAAGATATAGCTACAATTTACTTGAAAAGATAGTCAAGTTAGAATATTAGGGACCTCTGAAGCGAAGCTGATAATGAATAAGATGGTGACTTACAGTGAACTGTGATGACTGTTGAAGCAACCATATTTTTTTCATCTTTCAGGGAGCATCTGTATTCTCCTGTTGCATTGCGCCACACATCTGTCAATGTGTAAGTATTTGAGCTTCTTATTCCTTCCGGCTGTCCCTTTTGATAGAGGCAAATGTTACATGATTATACTTGGTAGCTACAATGAGAACAGTCATGTTTCTTGATGAGGATGACATTTTCTCAGGGGAAAAAAAGAGAATGCGTTTCTTAGAAAAACAAGCATACATGTTTGTGTTACCAACATTTGATTCCTCGGGAAATAATTAATATCTTGGTTCAAAGTAAATTGAAGAACTAATTTATATTGTATTGGGGATATCTATTTTATTGACAGTGTGGCTTGTGTGTGAGCTTTAAAGTAGATTTTTCAAAAATTCAGTTTTATATTTATGCCTTGCCTAATTTCACAAAAAATTTGAAGCACCTAAAAAATAAATATGCCAAATATCCAAAAGGAAGGAAGGAAGGAAGGAAGGAAGGAAGGAAGGAAGGAAGAAAGGAAGGAAGGAAGGAAGGAAGGAAGGAAGGAAAGAAGGAAGGAATGGAAGGAGGGAGGGATGGAAGGAGGGAGGGATGGAAGGAGGGAGAGATGGAAGGAGGGAGGGAGGAAAAAAAGGAAAGAGAAAGAGAGAGGAGAGACAAAGAAAGAGAGAGAAAAATAGAGAAAAGAAAAAAAATTAAGACCAGGAAAAATATAAATTACCTAAGGGTATATGTTATCAAGAAAAAATAATCAACAGGTATTGTTGTTAAAATTGTGACACAAATTTGGCTCTGATAGCCAAAGTGGAAACATAATTAGTTTCAAATTTTCATTTTCACTTGAGACAAAAACAGCATATCAATTTATTGGGAGAAACAATATTTTCTATCATCATTTAGGTCTAAGAGAAATTACTTATACTAGTCTTCTGAGTAGTGAAGTGAATGACATTTGTAACACATTCCTGCAGAAGATGCAGTTTTGGATTGTATATGGCTTTCCTCAATGTAAGGTGATGTCAAACACAAACCAATGAAGGCAGTTCTGTGGAGAGCAAACAAGCACCCTGAGGTAGATCTCTCTCAGAGTCTGGCTCCACAGCACTTAATGACACCTAGAACAAACCCAGAGGAATTTTCCAACCTATCCTCTATGTACATCATTTCTTTCAGCTATGATATGGATAAAAGTTGAGAGTTGGAATTTCAAGGTTATATCCTCTGATAAGAAATGGCATGCAGTTTTAGTCTAATAAGCTAAAAATAATATGCAACAGAACTGACCCTACTTTAGAGGATCAGAGGTGTGTTCAGGATGGCACTGTGGGATTTGGAATCCATATCAGACCATTCTGTTGTCATTGTTTGTTATTCTCTAGTTACCTGCTTCTGAAAAGCAGATTCTTATAGCTAATTTGAATAATTAAATCTTGAGTTTTTGTAATTATAGTTTACTGTGGTCAAGTTTTCCCCCCCTCTTTGTCCCTGAACTTTCTTAACATTGAAAAGAGACACGAACACTAGCAGGTACAGAAAGAGCTTTTAAGTGGACATTCTACAGATGTCCCTTTTCCTCAAGAATAACATCCTTCCTCACATCAGCTACACAAGTACATAAGATTTTTAATGTCAGCCAGATGCCAAACAACAGGACAAAATAGTAAATAAGATAGTATTCTAATTCAACATAGTAGATTAGTTCAAGTAATAATACTTAAGCACTTACTGGTAAGTAAAACAAAAACTCCTCAGGAGGAGGGTTACCATTTCCCAAACATTTAAGAGTGATGTTATCCCCTTCTTTGATGGAATTTTTTGGTGGCAGCACTTGTATTGTCACCTGTTCTGTAGGATCTGCAAGAGTCACAGACACAAGTTAACTGTTTCCATCGAGTACTACATTACTCTATACATACAATAAAATGACTAAATTATGTACAATTTTCTCAAGAAACTAATATTGGCAATTACTTAAATGTATCATTTTTTATAGATGGCTTGAAGTTAATACGTATTTGCTATACCAAGTACTAATCTTGGTTAGAGCAAACTACAGAGACGCTGTTATATAAAAACCAATTTCTTCTTAGCAAAATGTCTTTAACTGAGGTAGGAATGACCATAATTATTTTATGTGTAAAAGACCAGTAGGAACACCCTCACTGTATGATATCATTATAAGGAAATTTAACTATATTATATGAATCTTAGAGTTGGGAAAGACTGAATCAGCTAACAAAGTAGCTAAAGCTATTAGGCACCGCTGCACTCATATTACATTATATTAATATTATATTCCTTATATTAAATTTAAAAAGACATGAGTTAAACAACACCAGCAAGCTCTTTTGGCATGATGGAGAGAAGTTCTGCTTTCCAAAAGAGGAATCCTATGAACTGAGGGAAACCCTTGACACAATCAACAAGACTGTAGATGTGCTGTAATTCTATCCTGTCTGTTGGAGCCAAGATGCAACTTTTATTCCATTTTGATCATTTTTACTGAGAAAATAGGGCTAACAGGTATTCTTTAGTACAGGTTGCTGCTTAATAGTAGAGTGCTGAAGAATTAAAGGCTGAATACAGTGGACCATATCCAGCAAACAGGAAGTAGGAGGTGGTGATGGTGACTGCTATAAATGACCACTCTCCAAGTTATCTATTGTTAAAAAGCTCAATAATAATTTTAACAAAGAATTTTTAAATCATAGAATGCAAATGTTTACCTCAGAGAACTTTTTTCCCCACAAAACTTAATAACTACTGAGGCATGTGTCTATATTTTCAAACTGGAAATACGAAACATCATCTACCCATGAAGACTTATTTTGTTATTAGCTAATAAAGTGAGACAAACAAGTAGTAGATTTGGAGGCTTTTTCCTATCACTTACAGATATTTATTTATTTAATAAGTTTAAAGTACAGGAAGGAAAAAATCAAACTTAGAGGAGTTGAAATAGATTACTTCTTACCTTTTTTCTCAGCTTGGGCTGCTCTAAATATTTGTCCAGAATGTTCTGAGTCTAAACAATTGTTGGTTTAATATACTCGTTTCTTTTCCTGGATTTGCCTGTAGCAGTACCTTGGTTGGCAGTCCCCAGGAAAGTTGGAAAGTAAAGGAAGTTTGTTTGGTCCTCCTCTGGCCTCCCCTTCTGGATCTCCCTCACTCTCGTGCATGGCTCTTCCCTCACTAGAGCTCAGGTGCATGCACCACATCACTGCTGCACATCTCTCATCACGGCTGACTCCAGAACAATCAGGAGCAACAATCTGCTTGACTTCCTCCTCTACTTCAAAACTCCCTTTTCCACCTCACTGTTACAATTTCTTCCATCGCTTGAATCACAGTATGTCAACAACAGAACACCACCAATTCCACTCTAGTCCACAACTCCTCCCACAATTCCTGAGTGGACTTGGAAGGTGATGTCCACTCCACCTCCAAGTGAGAGAGGGCTTATATTCCATGGATATAGTGGATGGGATTATCTTGCCTTCAGCTGCAGGCCCTCTCCATTCCCTGGGATGGCTGTT
>JAQZBX010006660.1:0-52584 GCA_029593785.1 Cabassous unicinctus | reverse complement strand
TTTTTTTTTCTCAGAAATTAAAATTCCAATAATAAACCAAGCAAATACATTGACTTAGGTAAACTAGTAAATAACCACATATATTAAAATGCTAGTATATTTAAATGCATTTTTTTTTAAAAGATGGCAAGTGATTTCATTTAAACACATCGAAATGATTTAATATACATTTACTGTAAAATTTAATTTGAGTATTTGGGTATTTTTGTTCAGTTACAAGAAAACACTCTTAAAACAAGAACATAATAATTCACCACTTTTCAACACTAAATTTCAATTCCATTGCAATCTAAGTTAACACCCACTTACCATGGAGTACCGGCATATATTCTCACAAATAGATAACAAATACGTGAGAGAAGAAACATTTAAAGGCTCCGTAGTTCAGGGAAATCGAAGTATTAGGTGCTTTGGAAAGTATTAATGCTGTGAAAGTAAAAGACCTATTTGGAACCCCATTTCAGCTGTCGCTGAGTACTTTCCTTCCATTTTCCACGTGCTCAGAGGCGGCTATGTTCACCATCATATTGCGAGGCATTTTTAGCTCCCTGACCTGTGCGTTACTTTGTTTGAGGGCAAGTAGGGTGTAGAAATTGTTTTCCTTTTTCTCAAAGAAACCCCCATCTCTGAGGACCTTGACACTTCAGAACGTATCATTTCCAGACGAGGTCACATTCGAAGGGGTGTGTGGGCACAGTACAGCATCAACAAAAATAGGCTGAAGTCACCCCAAATCCCAGTCACTGGAACTCTTGGTGACAGATTCACGGTGCTCCTAATCAATTTCACACCAGGGAGATACAAACAGTGGAAACATGCGGATTGGGAGCAGCACAGAAGTCGCTTGGAAAATGTCTGAAAACCAAGGGCTTTCCAGCATCACCTCTGTCTGCCAAAAAAAACAAAAGCATATGCTTCTACCGTATTTCCTATTAAAAAAATAGCTCCCCTTAGACTGATGTCTTCTCTGAGATCTGTCACTGGGTAATAACAGAGTTTAACCGTTTCTAAGGGTAGTTAGAGAAAAAACATCAGCCGGTGAGTCCTATTTCCAAGGTAAATTAGAAACCAGTTTCCCACCCAGTTTTCTTACCTTCTTTTTTAAAAATGCAATTTTCAGAACTAAGAATCATCTTTCTGAATTATTGTCTTTACTAGCCTAAACTTACGATGCCAAACATCAGCTTCTACTAAATAGATGCCAAAAAGTGGTGAAATCCAGGATCTTATAGCCAAGTAGTAGAACTGGATCTATAGAATCACGGGACTAATTTGGTCCAAATTTCATGTAACATGGAGAAGTGATTTCCTTTGGTAGCTTGATATACATGGATGTATACTAAGAGTATTTCAAACCCATTAGTCATAATTCAAATACAGTATTTGATATGAGTTTAATATTTTAGATAATTGACAAAATGAGAAGTCTAGAGACATAAGACTCAATATTTTTCAGGTACCTTTTCAGTGACATGGATGAGAGTATTTGATCAGATTAGCTTCTGTACATAGCAGCTGTTTGCAGTTTTATTTTTCAGGGTAAGAAAAGGGCAATGATCACCCAGTATGTGAAAACTTAAATTAATGCTGTATTAGTCAGGGTTCCCTCGGGAAACAGAATCAACAGGAGGTATCTGTCAATAATATGAGATTTTATAAGAGTCTCTCATGCGACCGTGGGGATGCACAAGTCCAGGTTCCACAGGCAGGCTGCAAGCCAGAAGCTCTGATGAAAGTCCGATGAAAAGTCTTTGATGAGTTTCTGGGAGAAATTGGCTGTCCAAAGATGAGCTGGGAAATTCTCTCTGAAGAGAGACACATTAGCCTAACCATCACAAATGCCAAATGTAGCTTCAACTGCAGAAGGAAAAAAGTCAAAATCACCATGAATTTTGTTAGGGTGCAACAGTTAAACAGGAAACATGTGTTCCAATATCAATTATAATCAAAATCATCTTGTCTAAGTTGTCTCACTTTAAAAATAATGAAATAGTGGACAAATCTCAAGTATCAGGTTTGATTTTCTTAGAATGGATGTCTCTATTAAATAAATCAACAATGGTTTAATTATCCAATCTAGGAAAGCACAGCAAGTAGGCACAGAGTACTGAAAGTCGTCTGAAAATGGGTGTAATATGGGGGCATTTTCGGGAGTTGGGAATTGTCCTGAATGACAGTGCAATGACAGATAAAGGCCATTATATAGCTTGTCATAACTTACAAAATTATGTGGGAGAGAGTATAAACTACAATGTAAACTATAATCCACAATGTAGCACACTAATGAAGGATGTTAATGTGGGAAAATGTGCGAGGACTAGGGAGCAGGGCGTATGTGAATCCCCCATATTTTTTATGTAACATTTATGTAATCCTAGTATTTTTTTTATAAAAAAGTATATTATAAAAAAAAGAAAGAATTTCATATATTTGCCTTGAAAGTACCAGGGAGTTACTACATTAATGGAAAATTTAATGGAGAAATTTCTTTCCACCCTGTGACAAACTCTGTGCATGACAACTCACACTTGATCCAACAAACTCTACAACTAACAGGTAAGTTTTGGTGTAATGAATAAGGGTGCATGAGAACCTAATGGTCTTTTTTTGTCCCATGTAAATTTATATGATGCTACAGCCAACATTTATGCCATGAAGATTATATTGGCTGTTTTGGAGAGAAAACCAATAAAATTGGAAACACCTTCTCTCCCCTAGCATCCCCAGAAATGACTTCCCTCATATCAGAGCATGTGAAAACATGTTCTTCTAATGCCTCTCTCTGCTTCCCTTTCTGGAAGCCATTGGGTTTTCTCCAGCTATGCAAAAATTCCTGATTTTTTAATGTATATTAAGATGTCATCAATGACATTTATCCTCATTCCCAGTACTTTACTCTCCTCATCAGGTCAGTGGAGTAATTGCTCTCACTGCTACTGTGAATGAGTGCCTGTATTAGTCAGTTAAAGAGGTGCTGATGCAAAATATCAGAAATCTATTGGCTTTTATAAAGGGCATTTATTTGGGGTGGAAGCTTACAGTCACAAAGCCATAAAGAGTAAATTACTTCCCTCACCAAAGTCTGTTGCCACGTGTTGGAGAAAGATGGCTGCCAGTCTCTATAAGGGTTCAGTCTTTTTCTTCAGGCTGAGTGGTCCCAGCTTCTTCTGATCTCACCTGTAGGTTGGTATAAGGCTCATCTCTCTCCCCAGGGCTCATTTCTTCCTGGGTTCAGTTGCTCTGTTCTCTCCACAAGGTCAACTGTAGACTTTCAGACTCTCTCTCCTCCCGGGGCCTCTGCCATGTCTATGGAGCCATCTCTATTTCTCTGTGTTCTTCTCCTGTGTGTTTACTTCCTGGGGCTCTAGCATCAAAACTCCAACTCTCTCCTCTGCCATGTTGTTTTCTCAAACGTACTACTGATGTTGCCCAATCAAAGCCCTAATCATAATTTAATCAAGTAAAAGTGAAACCTCTGAATTTAATACAATCGAAGGGGAACACACCCAGAGGAACAGACCAGTTTACAAACATAATCCAATATCTATTTTTGGAATTCATAAACAATGTCAAACTGCTACATGTGCCTCATGCCAAAGACAGGAGGATACTGGAAATTTAGGGAAGCACTGTTGTTTTTCCTTGACACAGGGAAAGTACAGTGCAGATTTCACGGAATTTCATGGGAATGTCTTAGATTGGATACTCCTCAATAAATAGTCTTTCTATAATATTAAACACTGTTTTTAGTAATCCTTAAGATTGGATTTAAAATGACTGTCAAGGTTACTTGATATTTGTGTCTCTGATATTTATCTGTGAGAAAAAAAAATCTGAATCCCTGGGCCCAAAGATAATCTTGGCACACAGACTACTCAAGCAATTATTTAAAAATAATTAAAGTATAGCTCAAATTCTAATGCGCCGCCCCCAAATAACTTTGAGGCAATTAATTCAGGAACCAACATCACTGTGTCATTACATTTAAAATTGTGTTTTTTCCTTCCTGCCAAAGCATTTGCATTTCAGCTCAACAATTTTACAATTTTACAATCGTATTAAGCAACAGAGTCTGGAGAGGCACAAACGAAAGACCTTTGGGGATTGCTACTGGTTAGCAATTGATTTGCACAACTATTAATTGTCAAATCAAAGGACTTCCTTTTCTTCAGTGAACGACAGCTTTTGAAGAGCTCTGTCAGACAAATCAGAAGTTTTAAATGGAGTCAAGGTCCTGGCTTACTTTCTATTTACTTGAAAGGTTGGTGGGTGGGAAGGGAGATTAGAATGTTGGAATATGATGGAGTTAAACCTGAGCTCTCACCTTTCCCAGCTAACAGTGGCTCCCCTAAGCACGGTGAGGGAGAGAGGATGGCTGCCTTGAAAAGCTTCCATTTATTTATCTTGTTGGTGGCAGGAAATGTCTTCTTCAGCTATTTTCTGTATTTTCAAGAAATGATGTGAACACTTTTGCCCAAAATTGTGTTACAGGCAGTTTGAACAAGAAAATCTTTGTGGCTCTAAAGTGTTAAAACACACGATAAACTCTTGATTTGGGAATGGTCTGTTTAGGGACATTGATCTTAAGTACTGTTAATGGAAATGTTATCTAAATCTCATTCATGTAATGAAAATCTCTGCAGCTGTTAAGCCACTGACTCTTCTGTCACTTTGATATAGAGGTTAGACAACAAAATGGATTGCCTTGTCTATCAAAATGTGCTAGAAGAGAGTACCTAGTCACATTTGGAAAAGAATGACACTGAAATATGGGGTAAAGGTCATAAAGAATTTAAGAAGTTAAGGAAAACACTAATCACTTGTGCAGGAGAGAGAATAAGGGGAATTTGATACCAAAGGTGCTGCTAGAATTTTAAAAAGAAAAGTAGTGGAAGATGGAGCTTTAAAATGCTTACTCCGATATGATTTGTAGAAAAAGAGATGATAACCTTAAGTTCTTCGAATTGACTTTTATTCAAAATTCATTTAGAAACTAAAGAAGATTGTCTAGACTCAGAGATGAGCATATTTAATTTTCATGTGAATGCATTTGAACTTTATTTGGGGCCCTCTTTTAAAGTTGTTTGGGGTTCATAAGAGCCATTATTTAACTCTAGCTAGAATTTTGTTCTCATGATACCCCAAAATAGAAAACAGATTTAAAAGGATGGTCTTCTTTATAAATACTGTATCTCCATGTTTCAGGAAACTGAGACTAGAGTTAGTGAAGATCTTTTACTAATTTTTTACAGCAATAGAAAATGCTGATTTTCTTTCCATGCCAAGAGGCTAAAACCATGCATGGATATCACTAGCAGAATTTATGTAAGAGTCATAGCACATTAAAACATGAGAGAGCGTAATTAACAGCATTGAATCATATATTTAAATGCTGTTAAAAGAGGAAATATGAGGTTGTAAATATATTACCAGAGTGAACATTTTTAAAACTCGTAGGACTGTACAATAGTAGCAGTGAATCCTAATGTAAACTATAGACAAAAGTAATAATATAATCATAATAATATTGTTTCGTCAACTGTAACAAAGGTACCACACTGATACAAAATGTTAATAAAGAAAAAACTGTGTGGGGTGGATATATGGGAACTCTGCCTTTTCTGCATAATTTTTCTGTAAACCTACAACTTCTCAACTTCTCTAATAAAAAATAAATAAACAAAAAGTTAAAAATGATTCAAGAGATCTAGTTCAATCTAGTGAACTGTTTTGTTTGTTTTTTTCTGTCATAGTAAAAGTAGTCCTGGAAATAGGAATAGACATGTCCAATAGTGTACCTATTTAAAGCAGTAAAAAAAGAAAACTAAAATACAGATGTCCCTTTCATTAGATTTTGCTTCCTCCCTGTATATATAATTAATATCTTTGCTACATGACCTTATTGTATAGATATAGTTCTCATATTTAAATTTTCTAGTTGATTGTTTTAGCTAGAATTAATACATCTTAAAGAATATAGAAGTACATTGTTAAACAAGGGACACTACACTTTCTTTTTTCATATACTGCTTGAGAGGATTTGCACTTTTACAATAGCTCTTGTGTAGAAAAGAAAAGTGAATATGAATATTGCACTGTGAGTATATAAAAATGGTGGCGTTAAAACAATTCTAAATATTTCTTTCAATATCAGGAAAAATTGCTACTAACTTTCATTTATTTTAAACACAAGACCTTATAAATTTAACGAAATCCAGAAAAATAATAATGCTAAAAAGAAAAGATGATGATTGTGATTAGGGACTTCTGATGCCTTTAACCAGAACCAGAACTAGCCCTCCCCCACGCAAAACAAACCCCTAAGTACTTGCATTCATTTTGGCCCCCATCCCAGACTTCGCCTTTTTCCTTTTTGGTAAGTTTTCCTCTGGAGTCCTTGATGCCCTTTCCTTCCAAAAGACCTTAATTATTATAATAATTCCTTATTTAGAGTCTGATTAATCAAGTCCACTGGCTCAGGATTTACAGTTCTCAAATTTCAGGTGGTGGGAGCAGAAGTAGCTCAAGTGGTTGAGCGCCTGCTTGCCATGTGCGAGGTCCCAGGTTCCATCCCTGCTACCTTTTGGGTGCTGCTTTCTGAGCGTCTTTGCGGTAGACATGGAAAGTCACCCACACATCTGCTTTTGAGGAAGGACTTGCTGCCAGCTACGGGAGCGTGCTGCAGCATCATCTCCTTTAGGGTCTGCTGCAGCTGTGGAGAGCCACTTTGTCTGATCTCACACCCTTGCTAAGGGAGACCACATTTAGTGACTGAACAAAGCTGCAGTCTAAAGGATGGGCCATGTCACCTGGCATGACACGGATGGGAAATGTTGGGTCCAAAACTCCTTGACGAGACAGTGGAGATTTTGACCAGGCTGGTATAGACGTTCACCTTCTTCCTCTTCCCAAATGTTCTTCCTCTTCCCTTTCCTTTTACTGAGATTTAACCCTAATAAATATCTTGCTCCTCAAACTTGATCTCTACAGCTAATTTTCAAGACTCTAATCTGTGCCCGTTTTGTATTCTTCTCTTCCAGAAAAAGGTATCTTATATAAATCGGCCCATGCATTGCTTCTCCAGTGCTGTCCATTGCAATGACTGTTGGCTGGGGATGCCTTCCTTAGCCCACAAAGGGTTGCATTTTAGTCCTTCTCTCTGGTAACCTACTAGCCATACCTAAGAGGAGAAATTCAAGTGGCTCTCCTCTGAACACAATATGTCTGCTCCAAAGGATTTGTGTGACTATGCAGAGAAGTAGCTATCACAATTTCATTCAATTCCACATTGTCAGGCACACTGCTAAATACAATATGAAATGAACTCTGAATATGTTGATGGCCCCCATAGAAAAGGATGGAATAACTGGAGATGTACTACCAAAATACAAAATATTCTAAGATATTTTGATAAAATTAATAGCTAATTTTTAATGAGTGTTTAATGATGTGAAAAAATGCCTAGATTATGTTTTTTTGTTTGTTTGTTTTTTTATTTTATTTTATTTTTTATTGTGGGTAAAAATGCCTAGATTATGTTTTGAAACCTACTGAGGTTAAGAAACTTGCTCAGGATCGATCAGCTAATAATATTTCACAACTAGATTTAGTACCGTGGTCTGATGGATATCAGCATCAAATGCCTTAACTATTTCTCTCACAAGTTTCTAAATGGGTTATTGGTTTCCTTCTCCTTCTACTTTTCCTTCCCTTTGCTCTTGGATCATCTTAAAATCAAAGTAAAAGAACAGAAGAACATAAAACCAAAAAAACCTGGATATAAGGGAAATTAGCACACTGCAAAACATGGGGATCAGAGAATCACTTACATTCATTCAAATATACCTTCTTTTCAAGAGCTCTCTCAGAGTAAAAGCAACTAGATATTGACCTTTTAAATTCCTCTTCTTTCTTCTCTTGGATTTTTTTTCTCAAATGTCCTAAAATACTCTATTGAACCATGGAAGCTCCCTTTAAAATATTGTCAATCCAGCATACTTCAGAGAAAGACTTCCTCAAAGACAAGTTGTTTGCCTTCAATTAGAGGGTGTCACAGTGGCCAGATGGAAAGCTCAATTTACATTTAATTTTGTTTTCACTGATTTATCAGCTATTCCATTGACAAAGAGAGGTGTGACTTCATGGAGTGAGAAAATGCTATTTTCTACTCATAGTTGAGTTAAAAAAATCAAACCACAGCATGTTCAAAGTTAGGGTTTGACAGAGCTTTTTAATCATGGCTGCCTGTCTTCTAAGCACCTCCTGCCCCCAGTTCTAGCAGTTCACTGAAGTTGAATTCTGCTTGTAATTTATATGTGACAATCTGCATGTGGGAAAAGAAGTCATTCCTTTGGGTTTGCCCTGGACTGTGGAAAGAGGCAGTTCTGTGAAATGTGTTTTAATCCATATAATAGCTTTTCAAGTTCTGTGCTAGTTTCCTTCCTTTCTCATATTTCCCTAAATTGAGTAGGTAGGGACAAATCAAAACTGATACCAGGATAAAAAAGGAAAAATAATGCCAATTAAAAAGTAGAGCAAATGCTTTAGGAAAGGGTGTACAATTTGTTACACATCTGAATATGTTACCAATGTAAGCTGCATCTAACTATGTACACAAATGGGTAAAGTAGATCCTAAAAAAAAGCATTGCTAGAGATTCTTGGGTTTGAGGAAAAGGAAGTAAAATTTATTCTAGATGTGCTATATGCCAACGGAGATAGATATAGTTATGTACATTTCATAAATAAGAAAAGTAGTACTTTTAAGGCTTAAATACCTTACCTATATTTTCACAGCCATTAAATGATAGCCTAAGGATTTGAACCTCAGTTTTCTTTTAGTTTCAAACTCCACACTCTTTCCACTATAACCTACTGCCCATCAGAGAAGTTTTTACCTCATCTAGTAAAAACCTGTGAATCTTCTGTAGCATCAATGTTTACAGCAGAAAAGACTATGGGGTATCTACCATCTGATCAGAATTGATTCAGAGACGCCACCTCCTAGATTGATTTCCCACATTCCAACTTAATTAAGCATGCAATAAATATTTGAGCTGATCTTTATTTCATTCATCGGATAAGGTAGCATATTGATTCTAAAAACCTAGGTTTTAGAAAATTAAATTTGAGGATTATGATGGCAGCAGTAAAACATAGATTTCAGATCTTCCTAAACCTGCACCTAAAAATTGAAAGTATCACTGAATAACAGGAAGCGTTTATTCTTCCTTTCCTATATCAACTATAGCACTATATTATCAAATACTAGGTGAGTAAATATCTGCTTTTCCAATTATTTCAGTGAATATGTGAGGAGGAAATGATAAAATAACACCATTTTGCAACCTCCAATGAATTAATGACATAGGCATGGAGCATCAATAGGTGCTAAAATAAAACAACAGCAAAATTCAGATACCATGTGTCTCCTGGTGAAAAATTGTGCTCCCCCTAAGCCCTGCCCAATGGCTCAAACCTGAGTCTGCCCAATCCTCTAGATCCAGAGGTCAATTAACAAAGGCTGGTGGACAGAGGAATGACGAGAACCGCTCCAGGAGAGAGCAGCCAGGAAAACTCAGACTGTTGGAAACACTACTGGTAAATGGCTGGGTTGTCAGCAGATAAATTTTAAGGGAAGGAAGGGGATCCTGTTGATTAAACGAAACATCAAAGACAAATTGAGTTTACAAAGAAGTGGAAAACTGAACTATATTATAGGGATGCATAATTGGCTAATAAAACCATAAAGAAATGTAAAGAAGGGATTACTAAAACCCAACACAATGCTTAGTTTTGGAGGTGGGGAGAGGAGTTTGGGGGCAGTTGGCAAAGTTCTATTGCTTGACCTGTGGTGGTTACAAGAGTGTTCACTCAGCTACGGATTTTTTTATCTGTGGTTTCCTGGAACTGTGTTTTATTTGACAATAGAAAGCTTTGTAAGAGAAATAAAGGGCAAAAGTTTTAGAGCCACTCGAATGTGAATTCAAATCCAGGCCCAGAGCTTATTTTCTGGGAGACTGGCAAGTTCAGAGCTGAGCTCTCTTTTCTCTTTAATAAAATGTAAATAAAAATAGTAACATCCACCCCGTTAGAAGTGTCCTAGGGAAGAAATGCAATGATCTATACAAAGAGATTTGCCCAGAGTCGCCTCGCAGCTAGCATTATTTTCTCGCCCTCCTCGCCACACATAATTTCTATTTTGTTTTGACAACACATTTTCCCGTCCATGTTAGGTTAGTGCTAATTTTGCTAAATTGGATAATAATTTCATATATTTAAATTAATTGGCCTGCTTCCTGAAGTCTCTTCTAAATAACCAATGTGCCCTTTCAAGCTGCAGCTGAATCCTAGCAGCAGTGGCCGTGCCTTGACCCGAGGGGCTGATTTGCACCCACAGCAAATCCCAGAGCACCTCATTACAGAACAATGCTGCTTAATTCTGTTAAAAACAGAATGATGATTAACATTTTGTGAGCCGTAATTAAAAGTTTTAATGGTGTCATATAATTTATCATGAAAAGCACGCGCCTTTCTCAATATTGAGTAGGTTCTCAATCTATTTGTTAAATGACTGATTGATTGGTTAGGTAAAGTTGACTTAGTAATGAGAAAACAGTCTGATGTAGAAGGTGGTGTCAACTTCAATGTCAAAACTGAGGGAAGTTTTCTGGAAAAGTTAATTTTACGTGGGAATACAAGAGGAGAGGACACCTGGTCTTACCTCTAATAGCAGCTGCCATGCGCTGATTGTTCCCCCGATACTCGCTGAAAGCTTTCCATTTATAAGCTTATTTAGCCTTGCAGTGGCCTGTGAGATGGGCATGTGTCCTTCCCACCGATGGAGAAACTTTTTTGCAGAAACAGTGGCTGGTAAAAGAAAGGGCATACGTCTAGTGCAGAAAGAAGCGGGAAATTCAAACCCAGTTTGGCCTGACTCTAAAACTCTTATACTTAATGCCATACAGCTCACTGTAGGTGGCCTTCAGTAAGTCACCTAACCTTTCTGGGCTTTTAAAGTTAGCTTCTTTAACTTGAAAAATCAGGGCATTTGTAACTAAATGGTCTCTACCTTCCAGCACTAATGTTCAATGATTTATGAAACATTTTTCCAAATGGACTTTTAGTGCTCCGTTCACCTCGCAGTCCCCTTCAGTAACACACGTCTTCTTTGTTTAGCTGATGTCCTTCACTTGTGCCAGTATCAGAAAACCCCACTCATTTGAGGAGCACGGCAAGAGCACTCCACCATCGACAGGGATGAAATTTGCTTTATAGCTACAGACCTTTCTCAAGCCCTTTTCTATTTCTAGGGATCAAGCTCCTGCTATTGAACTAGACTGTAATCCTTTTACTGTATACTTAAAGGAAATGAAACGCAAAATGTCGCAGGAAGGCAGAACAACAATTACATTTTAAATTAGTCACAGGCTTATCAGCTCCTGCAACTTCTTGTAATAGAAAGTAACCCAGAGGACACTGTCATGTACTATTAGGATAACAGGCTTTGAGCAAGTGACATGTTTACATTGCATGACAGAACCGTTTGATTTTCTTCATTATTTTCTGCATGGCAGTTTTGAACTCACCTGGAATTATTCAATCCAGGTTACCAGCAGGCCTCATGTTCCTGTCTCCTTGCATCTAACAAAACCTTTATTTTCTGGGGTCAGGTCCTTATTACAACTTGCCTGAACTTTTACAGTCTCCTAGCTGACAGCCCTCCTTCCAATCTGGTTTCTCCCTCATGCATTGTAGAGCGAGTTGCTGCACTGCATGTCGTGGGAACACAGGCTCAGGTACAAAAGAAACTTTCAGCAAGTGACAGAGCACAGAGGTTCCAGAAGAGCAGGGCAAGAGATCCCATCGTGGCCAGTCTCCTGGGGAGGCCAAACTGCTGGGGTCAAGATGGGCGGATGGCACCTCCCCAGGCTCCACTTCCCGTGGGAGGGTAAAGACGAGCCCGCACTGCCGGAGGGCAACAGGACACCAGGGCGAAGGGCCCTGCCACTGAGAGTTCCTGCTCTGGCTGGAAGCTGGTGCAGCTCGTTCCCAGTTTCCGGTTCAAGGTACACCTGGCTGCTCCTTTAGAACAAATGTCCATTAGAACTAATGTCGGCTCCAAGTGCAGTTGGAAGCATATAGAAACATCTACACACAATAGGAAAAGGGTGGTGGTTAGGTGAGGGCTAGGAGATGGCCGTTAAGTGTCTCCCGGGCTTCCCTAGCAGGCATCCAACTCACTGGGGAACAGCTCTAATTATATCAGCTCCCCCATTTAAAAACACTTAATGTATCTTCTGCTTATAGAATGAAAATCAAAATTGTTAGCAAGGCTGTCATATTCCCCTTATCCCTGTTCTGGCCTACATGCTCTTTTCAGCCCTGTTTTCTACCAATCACCTTGACACAAGTCCAAGCTGGCCAACTCTACCCTAGAAACTGGTCCAGAGAGCTGCTGCTACCCTCCCCTGTACGGTGAATTCTCCACATCTGCAAAAGCCAAAACTCAATGCGTCCAGAAGGCCTTGTTCAGTGGGCCCCAGCAGAGCCCTGCCGTTGCCTTGCCCACCGCAGCAACTCCCTGATTCTGCGGACTGCTTGTCCTCTGACACCTGCTGATGTTGGTGAACTTCAGCCCAGAAGACATGGGAACAGTACGGACCATAGAAAGCAGGCAGTTTAGATCGTGAACCTGAGGGCGACAGTCTGCCCTCTCGTTCTTGACTGCAACCAGGAGAGCCCACACGTAGCAGAGATTCTTCATTGGAAATGAAAGCTGTCAACAAACCTTCTTGCCTTGGTTTGAGAAAAAAATAAAATAAAAACAATAAAAATAACACATCTTTAATTTGATTGCCTACAAAACATAATATGGCTCTTTAAAGCTAGCCAGCAAAAAAGCTACAGGACCATAGTAACAGTTAAATTTGGAGGCCCAGGATCTTGCATAAATGATTCTTCTGAATTTAATTTCAAGGAAAATAACTTCCCATTTTCCCAAGTCTTATAGTTCTATATCTATATCTAGTTTTCTAGTTTTCATCTAGTTTTCTCTAGATGTGTCATAAAAAATATATGAGAACTTTGCGAAAGAAAAATATTCACCTCCAAAGCTTTCGGTAGCTCCGGTTGCAAACCACGTAAGTTGTGTGTAACAATGCAGAAGGGAACTAATATGGCCTCAGAACCCTCTGAGCGTGTTTTAGAAGGAGAAGGTAAATTAGCCCTGCTGCGAAGCCCCAAGCCCACTGCGTCTGGAAGCTGACATGGCTTTAATAATGTATTACAAAAACATGGCGTCGGCCTGGGAGGAGCAATGGGGGGCATTTTATTAAGTGAGAAAAGAAGATTTATAGATAAATCACTAAAGAAGAGTTATAGTGAACCATGCGTTTGCTAACAAAAGGTGTCGCAAACAATATTTTTTCTCAGCTTCGTCAACATCTAACATCCATTTATCTCTGTTACATTATTCATACATAGTCACAGTCTCTCCATAAATTCATTACCATGGATTGTAAAGCTGAAGACAAGGTCGGGAAGCTTATGAAGAGTCAGTGATCTGTCCCACAGAGGACTGAAAAACGTTAATGGTGGTGGCCTGGTGCACAGGGGACCCAGTTTCCATTACCAAAGTGACTGGCCATCAGTCACCATCACAGTGGGCCATGCTGAAAAATTCCATGAGCTCAGGATGCTTGGAAAACATTGCAGAGATCAAAGCTGCAAACCGCTCCTGAAGTTTTGTGCTAGAACTTTGGCTTGAGTGAGCACCCAAGAGAATCCTTGGACAGATACCCAAGAGGACAGAGATACCAGAGTGACATTGTGTCGACTGGCTGCCTGCTGTGTGTTCAGTGACAAGGCTCAAGCATTAGCAGAACTTGTCTTTGTCTCCTATATTTGGTGTCAGAACCCAGAAACATAGCTCCATGCTCCTTGTCTTACAAATGTTGTTAAAAAGTATTGTGCAACAGTCTTCTTTTATAGGTCATTTTGCAAGTTCAACAAAAATGACAAAGGATGAGGCTTGGGCCAAACTTTAGCTTTAATTTCTAAATAAAATAACTTCAAAATCCATTCTGCATTTACTTCCAGAAATGTATTCTTTACTGTGATTGTTCTTTGGATGCGAGCATTTGGGGGTAGTGGATAATTGCTTGCCAAATCTGCTCATAGCTATTAGTCTCTCTTCAACTCCTGCCCCAGGTTTTTCCTCAGTAGCCTCTGAGTAAAAGATACAAGCTCCTTCTACTCCTTTCAGCCCTACTTTGCTGCAGTCTATGACCATGGCCTCCTGTCTTTATTCTAGACAAAGGTAAGCCGGGGCTTGCTCTAACTTGTTATGGTTGAAAAAGCCTTACTGGAGTCTGGGGCTGAGGAGGGGTGGAGAGGAACAAACAAGTGACAAAGGACGATCTAAGCCAATACCAGGACGGGATGGCAGCCCTGGCTGTTCCTAGAGGCCATCCATCACCCCATCACAGAAACTCCCCTTGCCGTCAGCTTTCCCCTTGGCCCTGCAGCTTGTCGCCCTGGCACTGGCGTCCAGTCTCTGAACAAGGCTAACTTCTTCACCTCCCCTCGCCCCATAAATGTCAAGGGCACTAATCATCAGTTTCTAGGTCTCACTTAAATGGAAAAAAAATGCCTCAACATCCAAATACTCTCTATACCCAAAGAAAACAGGCCTCTTACACTAATTTGCAGAATAATTTTAGTATTGCTTTGTTCAGAAGCTCATTTTACATTAGCGTACCTTGATCAAAGACCCATTTACATTTTTTTTTTTCCCAAATCAAAATCCATATGAAAACTGAATCCAGGTTTTCAAGGTTCAGAAGACAAAGTAACAGCAGATTTGAAAGAGATTTCATCTAACTAACTGCTTCATAGGATACAGCTCAAGAATTAGGCAGGGGTCTGACCACGGTGACAGTAGGGCCCTCACCATCAGCAGTTCTCCTAGCAGAAGGAGGCGGGTATGGGGAGAGGAGACAGAAAATGTATTTCATCTTTTCTACAGTAAATCTTTCCAGTGTATTGTGGCTTATTTTTCTACCTTCATGACATATGCAAGATTTTGACAAAAGTCTTACTGAGGACATTTATTTTTAAATTCATTCAGCATATTTTTTGCACATCTCTAATGTGTCAAGCAGTATGCTTAGCTGGGTATGAAAGTGACATAATAAAGAAAGTCAGGGTCTATATCATTTAGGGCCTTGCAGGTCATCTTGAATGCCATAAAAAAATCCACTGAACTTGTTATTAGGAAATGCACACTCAAGCATTAAGTGTTCAGGAGCATGATGTATACAACCTACTCTCAAATGTTTAGAAAAAGGATAAATAGATAGATGAACAGATATAATGACATGGCATAACATTAAAAGTTGGTGGATCTTGGTATCTGGGTTTGCTGGAGTTCTCTGTATGTGGTTGGCATTATTTTTGCCACTGTCCTGTAAGTTTGAAATTATTTCAAACTAAAAAAAATTTTTTAAGTCATTGAAAAATTGTTATGAGAGGAGAGGTAGTGCAGAGTTATGTTCAGAGCAGAAGCTGTGTCAAGAATGGACAGGATGGATGGGAGCAGGGCAAGGCAAGGAGAGAGGCATGTAGCACCCACAAATGCTACTACCAGGGTCCAGATAATGACAGCTGGGGCCAGGTGGCAGTAATGGAGATGAGAAATTAGTAAAATTGACAGCACCTTGCTGAAGGTTGCCAATAAAGCGTGATGACAAGAAGTATCTAGAATAAATCTCAGAATTCTAGTTTGTAACTGGATGAAGTTTGGCACCATTAACTGAGATAAGGGAACTTTTGAATGAAATCACACTGTGGCCCAACAGAGTTACGTTTCTTCGATGCAGGTCAAATCATGTCACAGGTCCCCAGCTACAACTTCCCTGCTTTGGATCAAGTTCAACATCCTTGGCACATAAAAGCCCTCCTACATCTCCTCTTGTTCTAACCTCATAGGCACACTGCTCATCTGTCATGATTCCTCACCTTTGCTTTCTCTCTGCCTGCAATACCTTCCTTCTCCTTTAAACTTCCCATTCTTCATGCTCCAAATAAAATAATTATTCAATTTATTGCTTATTACTTTATTTACATGAGTTATTGAATAAATGAATGAATATTCAAAGACCATGCCTGTATCCAATGCGCAGAAGATATATTTAGATGATGAAGTGAATTTAATTGGAATTAATTGAATAATACTTGCTGATTAAGTTCTTTATTTACTAACCAAAGACCCAATTGTCTATGTGATAAAATAGTATCCTTTTCAGTACATTCAAAAATAAGTAAAATATGCATGAATTTATAGGATTGGTTAAGAAACATAAATAAGGTATTTAAAGAGAAATAATTTGGGGAAGGAGCCTTTTTTAATAACTCTTCAAGCAACACTTAGATCTATTCATCTGTATGTTAGTTTCACTCCATTAAAAGGTAAAACAAAATATCAGTGCTAGGAAGGACAACAACATCAAATATTTGCTTTGGGGTGGAGATTAACTTATTCATCCCCTACTAGCTCTCAGCTATAAATTCCTTTAGCTTTCAGCTATAAATTCCTTAAGCATTAGGGAAATTTAAGAACTTTTTTCTTCTACTGTGTGGCATGTGCAAAATACAGTAGAATGTGAAGCACTTCTGACGTGGCAGAGGAAGGGCCTCCAAAATTCCACTCCCTTATAATAGCAACAAGAATACTGGCAAAAAATTGTCAAAATCGACTTTTTCATAACTTTGGAATGTCTAGAATAGGTAAACCATAGAAGCAGAAAACAGATTAGTGGTTTCTAGGTATTGGAAGGAAAGAGGAATGGAGAGTGACTGCAAAGGTGTATGGGGTTTCTTTCTGAGGTAATAACATTCTAAATTTAGAAAGTCGAGGGCTGCACACATCTGTCAAAATACTAAAAACACCGCATCGCACACTTTAAAGGGATGGAGTTTATGGTGTGAAATGAGAATTACATCTCAATAAATCTGTTATTTTAAAAATTATCAGGAATGTTAAAAAACTATACCTGGATAAATGGAAATTTTAATCCACTCAGCTAAAAAAAAGGTAGCAGGAAAAAAGAGAGAGAAATCCTCCCACCATCTGTCAGTATGTAAAGAAAACTCATTAACAATTGTGTGAATGTCAATAGATTAAAACCTTAGAATATCTATCCATCTTCACTGAAATAGTACCTCTTGCATTTTTTTCTATAAGACAAAAGATAACACGGAGTTGTTGATGTGGATAGAAAATTTTTAAAAAAAGAACATGCAAACATTCTAGTTAATAAATGAAAAAAGGAAAATACGTAAGAGGATAGTACAATATTAAAACGGTCCATGAACAAATTTTTCAACAATATCAAACTGCTGGGAATCTGGCAAGGACCCATTAGCCATTTCAGAAAAATATTGGTAATGTATGGCAGAAAGTAACTGAGCCTGAGTAGGTTTGAAAATTTATCGTAATCTGCATTTGTTTAGCAGGTGAGACACCATCTGTACAATAATCATGTATCATTAACTGTCATGCTGTAATAAATTACACAGTTTTCCCCAGTGTATTTTTGCTAAAAATGAATCCCACGGAAGATGCCTAAAGATGCCATGGGATTGATTTTGGCAGGTGCCCCAGTGTCGATGTGAACTAGCATAAAGCGGCCACTAAGCCCCACAAGATGGGAAAGGAGGAGAAAGGGCCAGGACGTCCCTCTCCGACCTGAGAAAACAAACAGGAAATTCCTCACGCCCCTCTTCATACAAGTGCTGTGCAAAATTAAAGCGTCTTTATTTCCCTCTATCAGCCCCTCCAGCATCCCGGCTTCTATTCCCTGTTGACAAGATAACACCGCACAAGTTCAACTTGCCACCCTGTCAAGCTACCTCAGCCATTGCTGGGTTTAACTTTGGTCAACTGCGGATTGAAAACCAGTTGAAGATTCTTGCCTTACTTGCCATCACTTCTTGTCGGCAGCGGTAACTTGAACCTGGCGGGTCAGAGGAAGCCTCGCCTAGCCCGGGGTTTCCCAGTCCGAGCGCCGTCCTTCCGCGCTTCCTGGAGACGAAACTTTGCCCTTCTCGTCTTAAGCATCAGCCGCTCCCTCTGCTGACTTCTCCGGTGGTCAGGCTTGTGGTCATGCCTGTTCTTCTTAAGAGTGCAGTGGCCCTCTGTTCCCCCACACTGACGTGGCACGCCTTGCTGGTGCTCCCTGGCACGCCTGGCTGCCTGAGGCTCATCCACGTCCTGCAACGTATCCCACAGGTGCCGTCCTGGCACAGCCTCCGCCGCGTGGCTGCCTTGCCCCTTCACCCTCACCACGGGGACCCCTTAAAGAGCACACCAGCACCCAAACTCTCATCTATAGTCCTTGTTTCTCTTGGGAGGGGGTATGGTGTGTGGAGTGGCGCGGGTAGCAAAGATTCCAGGGAGTGTGAGAATTTTTTGTAGACCTTCCCATTCTGCAAAAGCCAGGAAGACTCACGGTGGTCAGCGGTGCCGTCTCCAGCCCTCTGCCTAATATGGCGGCGTCCTCCCTGCTCTCCTGCAGCGCTGCACATCAGCGAGGAAAGATTCCGGTAGCTGTCTCCTCCCAGAGTACCCCATGGAAGCCACTTAGTTGACTTCGGTTCAGTTTATTTCTGCCTGTCTGAGGGGTGAGAATACACAGGCAGCTCTCAGTGCTGCCAAATGGTGGGAAAAGGGTAATGGATAAAAGAAATGAAAATTTCTCTCAGTTTAACATAAAAATGTCACACCAGTAAAAATGTTACCTATTATTGTGCTGCTGCTATTATTATTGTCATCATTATTATTATCACTATTATTCTCATGTGCCTCCTGGTAGCTGTCAGGACTGAAGCTGCCATCAGCTCCAAGGGTCCCAGCGTAGAGAAAGGCGGGGGACCCCTGTGCACCCCTCGCGATGTGAGAGCCCGGGAAGGAAGAACAGCAAGATGGAGCCCCACACAGGCAGGGCAAGGGTAACCCCACTGGAGGGGTAAGTTACCACAGCAACTCTTGACTTATCTGAAGGTCACATGTTGAACCTAGAGAAAATAGAGAAAAAAGCTCTCTGTGTGAAGAAAACAGCTACTGTAGAGCCTACCAATTTTGCTCACAGGATAAACTGAAGCTACCCCCAGACACAGGGATTTTAAGTTACTCATAATATAATATCTCTTTTCTCAAGGTTACAGAGGACAGTGAAACATAGGACTTTGCATTCATCTTGGTATCCTCAGCCACCTCCAACACAACAACTGAAATATATTGGATATTTATTAAATGTCTCTAGCTTTTATATTAATTGAAATGAATCGAAACTTAGCTGATAGAAGCTGGCAAATTACGAGTAAACGTAGAACGAGATAGAAGAGATAGGAGAGTTATTACCAGGAGAGATTTAGTTCGAAGCATTTTAATAGTGGGGAAAACAGATCTTCACAGATTATAACCATTATATTACAGGGCTGTACAATAATTCAGGTCCATAACGATAATTCTGAGTCATCAAGAAAAGGCACAATATTATGATCGTGCAGCAGTATGCATGACACATTTTTTGAAAAGTTTGCTGTTTGTTTTTCGATATATAAATGTTGAAAATAAAAAAAAAAAATCAGGTTCTGAAAGGCATGCTTTAGCTCTCTGGAAATTTTATTCATGCACAACAGCTCATTCTCTGAAGATGCCAGGTAAATGAAATCCTATTGGGTTTAATTATCTGAAAGGTATTGGTAGTAGAAGTGGGAAATATTTTTTTAAGAGTGATTCCCCTTTATAAGAACTCTGATTACAATAAGTTCCATGGTATTTATAAATCAACTACTTTAAATAAGTAATGTCTCATCAATTGCTCCTAATGAAGCATAACTCTGGTAGTTACATAAAATTGTGGTCCTTTAACATGACCACCTTTGGCAAATAAAGTTGGAGCCCTCTGATACAAAGAGAGGGCTAAACTACAATATTAATATGTGTTTTTGACATTCTGGAATACATGGATAGTAAGTTCCAATGTGAAATACTAAGGATATGTTACCCTGAAACTATCCAATTTTAAAAAAAATAATTAAAAACATTGATAAACAGAATCAGAAATCAGCTAGAATTTAATTGTAATCAAATGGAATATACACCAAATAGTGAAAAACCTGTTCCCCCCCATCCCACCCCACCCCCGGGTCATGATTACCACTTAGTTTTATTTGCATAATATTTCATTTAATAAATGTTCATTTAGTGCTAGCCTATGACAGGCATTGTGTGGGCACTTAATATAAAACAGCAAGACAGACATGACTACATGAAGACATAGAAAGCCTGGCTACTCTGAGGACACAATTTTTACAAGTGCCCTGAAATGTAAAATCCAAAGAAAGGATTTTGTAGTTTCTTAACAAATCTCTTAATGGTTTGGAGAAACGATAGTGCCTGCAGTTCATCCCAGGAGAACATCTTTTGCGAAAGTCATCCTCTAGGTCTTCCAAATTGGTTAATAGTATTTCCTCTCCCTACGTTGCCATGGCCCTGGTTTTTGGCCTGGCAAAACTGACTAATCCTTCAAAGTTCACTTTTTCTCTGAAGCCCTCCCTGAAATTCTCTTAACAGGAATCAATCATATCATCATTTTGCTTTATAGCATCCCATATGTGCTGCTGTGAAAGTCCAAATCAAGGCATCATCAAGTCCTGCCCTGAGCGATCCTTGGCTTCTCCGCCTCATGGCAAGGCACATGGCGGCATCTGCTGGTCTCTCCCCTCTCCTTCAGGTTTGGTTTTTTTGTTTGTTTTTTTTTGTTTTTTGCTTTCAGCTTCTTACTTACATGGCTTTCTCTCTCTCTATATATATATATATTTTCATTCCATTTATAAAGGACTCCAGTAAAAGGATTAGGACCTATCAAGAATGAGACTGAAACAGCCTCATCAAAAGATCCTACTTAAAATGGGTTTACACTCATAGGAATGGATAAGCTATAAGAACATGATTTTCTGGAGAACATACAGTTCCAAATGGTCACAACAACTTTGGGTTAGGAATGTGGTAAATGGTCTTGCAAATGCATACTGGATTCTATATCACAGAGAGAGATTTCATATAAACATTTTCTATTAACTGTTAAAGGCTTGGAAACATTTGGGCAGTTGCTGGAGTTTTAATGATCATCTCTCAAATGTATTGACAAATGCCTATGTCTCATAAGGTGTAGGCATCTTTTCCTTGTTCTTCCAGAAATCTTTGATTCAGAATCTGAAACTGCCAAGCCATGCTTCATTTATTGCAGCCTATTGTCTACTAAGTATGACTTGATAATTGGAAAGCCCTTGATCTTTAACGATTACTCTAATGCCTTCATGTGCTTCAGGCAGCTCCTATGAGCTACATGGCAGCCTAGAAAGCATTAAATATAAGCATCAGGGCTATTTTAATAGAAATGCTTTGCTACAGCGATTTTGTAATGTGAACACATTTGTACTTAAAAAACAAGGCAGTTCAAAATGATTATATGGGTTTTAAAACAAATCCAGCATGTGCAGTGCCTCTGTATTAGGGAGTGACCAAGTATAGGTGCCAGCACAATAGATGATTTCACATTTTTTCTTACTATTGTTATATTATGTATTGCTTTGCTCTCTTTGTAGGATACTATAATTAGTAAATTAAAGTCTAAAATCTCTGCTGTAGTGATAGGTAATTTTTATTTTTATTTTTTATTTTTTATTTTTGGCTACACAGAAAGACTCTAAAGCAGGCTTAGAAAAGAAAGACATTAACTTCCAGCATTACTCCCACCTTACCCTTCCTCATAAACTGTTTATTTCGTTGATGGTTATTCACTTGCTTAGATAATTCACTTGATAAAATGTTATTCTCTAGGTCTGACTGTTTAAAGACAGAGTGCCTAACTTGCCAGTATGCAACTTATCCAAACAAAATAAGGCTCTGAATCCAGCCTTCATGCTATGTATGCAAAGTTCAATAGATACTATCTCTGTATCCCTCATTGGCATGAAAAAGGTGCCTCTATACTAAAATCTCTACTGAATATGATTCTATGCCTACCTTCACTTCACTCAGGCCTCATAAGGGGAAAGTATTTAGCTCACATTTCTGTAAAAAGGATTATTTCATTGGAATCTTGATTTCCCCCAAGGTAAACCTGGCCTAAATTACTTCCCCAGTATACTCAGAGGGAGCTTACAAAAGAGGCTGATAATGTCTGCACTTATACATCCTTCTTCACAAATGTGACACACTAGGATGAAGTCCCAGTTAGAGAGGTGGAAATCTGACCCAGTTTTCAATCCCTTCTTTTTGACTCAATGCATAAGCATACCCAAGTGAGTCTGAAAGACCTGTTATATCATACATGCATTGGCCCCACGTTCCCTGACTTTCCAGCTCCCACACCAGAGCACTGCCATGGTGGGTGGCTTCCTACACTCCCAGAGCAATCAAAAATAATTAGTAGCTCTTTTGTGCTGTTGAATTTACCTATTTCATAAAATAGGTACAGTGGGGAAAAGTGGCATTCTTTACAGTTTTTAGGCCACTAACTATTCTAGGAGTACAGTACAGTCAACATTTGTATGAACACCTTGCCTCTTTTCCCAGTGGGTTGCCTATAAAGGAAGAAGCGTGAATCTCAGAATTAAAGTTAAGGTTATTAGAGCAGGAAACATCTCTCTTTCTCTGGTCTGGTTTGACTCAATATTCTAGATCCTGTGTTGGAAGAGGGCTCTCTGGGCATTTTGCAAGGAACACTGAGAATTCACGGAGAAATAAAACAGAATTAATTACTCAGTATATAAGCTATAATTTAAACGTGGCCTTCAGGGTACCTTAGGCTACTGGTTCTAAAAGTGTGTGGTTCTCAGATCAGCAGCCTTGGCAACACCTGGGAACATGTGGCCTGACCTGAACCTACAGAATATGAAATGCTGGGAGCAGGACCCAGGGATCTGTGTTTAACAAGCCCTTCAGATGACTCTGAAGCATGCTAAAGTTACAGAACTCACAGTCGTTGTGGAATGTTTGCAACAAAGCTGCTTATTTAGCTCTGGGGAAAATTATCAGTACACTTGGCTCCCTTAAGTACACCTTAGGAACTGTTCATAGATTGTTCCTTCAAGGGAATGGGGAGGGTGTGGAAAACACAGGTTCAATGTTTGCAAATAGGGGTAACTAAATTACTTAAATCTTAGAGATCTATTCCTTTCTGTATGGTAGGTGAAGATACCTCACATTTGGACTGAAATTGAAAGTGCCCTTTTATATTAGTGTTCACCATAGCTGTACACTATTTTTCCAGCAAAGAAATGGTGAGCCAGGTGAGAAAAATGAGCATTTCTCTTTGAAATGTCCTTACTAAGAATTTCACCCTATAGAGTAATCCAGGAATGACTTCAGTGTAGAGAAAGTTTAATCCAGCCCAGGAGTCTCTTCAGTGGTCTAAGAGAGCCAGTGAGAATGAGCTGGCATTAGCCAAGGACCATGAAGCAACATTTCTTAGAAGTTATTTTATATCTTAGAACTTCCTGTTATTCCTAAAATTTGTTTCATCTGGTAACAATCCCTCTTTATATGCCTCATAAAATATTTCTTAATAATAATCATAGCACATCAAAGTAGAGGAAACTCTGGGGGAAAAAGGACCAATTACTATTAAATCTGCAAATTGCCCTAAAAATTCAATTTTAGGTCCTGGGGTTTAGATCCAGAGCAGAAAGTGGGAAAGCTTTGCATGTTGGAGGAAAAAAATGCTTACAGCCTGAATAGTCTAACTGTCCATGCATTACTAAAGCAATATTTATTGACAACAATTTTGGAAAGTTTTTTTTTTTTGGTCCTGGGAACACAGCAGCGAACAAGGGAGATGAATTTCCCGGCCACATGGAAGTTAATTCTAGTGAAGGAGATGGACAAAATTAAATATAAAGTCAAGGAGTGATGAAGTAGGGCTAGGTTATACTGTGGGGTGGGCACCATGTATGACTGATTGTTCAGGGAAGAGCTCTCTGAAGAGATAGGAGGGAGCCATGTGGAGATCTGAAGAAGGAAGATTCCGGCAAGTGCCAAGGCCCTGAGATACAAGTTAGTTTCGCCTGATCCAAGTAGTTGGCAATTTATCCTGGATGGTTTTTGAGCAAAAAGTGGTATGAAATGGCTTACAGTTTGAATAGATCATTGTTTTGGTTTGCTAAGGCTGCCAATACAGAAATACAGAAATGGGTTGGCTTTTATAATAGGGAATTTCTTAGGGAAAAATTTACTGTTCTAAAGCTATAAATATGTCTGATTCAAGGCATCATCAGGGATGCTTTCTCACCAAAGATCTGGGCTCCTGACACATGGCAAGGCAAAATTGCCACTCCGTCTGGGTCTCTGCCTTCTCCTCCAGTCTGCTTTCTCCTCAAGGCTCAGCTGTGACCAATCAAGCACATGGCTGGGCTCAGGCTCTTCAGCCTTGAGCTGCTCCATGAGTCTGGCCTCTTGGGGCTTCTTTGTCTTTCTGAGATTGCAGGGGATCCTCTCACATGGCAGGTTCAAAATGACAGCTCTTTTTCTCTCTGTGTTTCTGCTTCCAGTTCTCAGTTTCATATAAGACCCCAGCAAGAGGGCAAAGACATAACCTGGCTCATGTCTCACTGATATAGTCAAATCAAAGGCCCTAAAGTGATCTAATCAAGTCATCCAATCAAAGGGTCCCTTAATACAATCAAAGGTTCCCTTCCCAAAGGATTTGATTAGTTTAAGAATATGATTTTTTCTGCAATTCACAAAAAAACTTCAAACTGCCACATTCAACCCTCTGAATTTTAAAAAGACATGTTTTTTCTATATGAAAAATGCATTCATTACATCACAATACTCCAAAAAGCTTTAAATCATTTCATTAACAGTGCTAAGTACAAAATCATGTCAAAATCAATTATAAGTATGCAGCCCATCCTGGTACGAAATTCCCTTCTGGCTGTAGACTTGTAAAACTTAGAAAACAATTTCTCTGCTTCTAATATGAAAAAGAGATACAGGCATGGGATAAACATTTGCATTGCCATAGGAAGAAATTGGAAGGAAAACTGGTGTCACAGATCCCAAACAGTTCTGGAAACATATAGTGCATACCCCATTAGATTTTAAAGTCTGAGCAAATCTATAGGAGGAGGATTTCTTCTCCTCGAGGCCTCACCACAGGCTTGACCAATAGCCACCTTCTCGATTCCACACAAATCAAGCATCTGGGTGGCAGTTGAGCTCTAGGCCTCACCCTCCAAGACCACTGGGGTGATGGCCACACCATCCCCAATATCTGGGGCAACAGTCTCTTAACACAGTGGGGTGGTGGCCACATTCTCTCTAATCTCTGGTACACAGGCCCAATCCCCTTATAACAGATGAGTTTTGACATAACTCTCCCTAATCTCTGGGGACGGTACCATGCATTCTCTATAGCCTGGGGCAGCCAAACTCTTCCTAAACAATGAGGCAGAAGGCCGGCCTCTCCAAGCCCTGGGGTATACCCCATCCCAGCACAAATGAGTGAGTTCCATCTCTTGGCCCAAGAAAATGTTTTAAGTCCAGACCTCAGTTTCCTTGGTTTTGCCCTTGAAGTGATTTCTCCTTCAATTTCTCCCTTTTCTGTCCCTTTTAGTCCAGGCTGATAGTCGTTTCGTTCACATATATCTTGCAAATAGCTCATTGGTTTTTCATGCAGTTCACAGAGGTCCAAGTCATCAGACAGTAAGACTTTCCACAAATCCTTCCTGGACAACTGCATTTCCATTCCTAACTTACAAGGAAAAGGCTGCCTCATTCAATGTTTAGTTAGTTGCCCACATAGGGCAATTTTCTCTGGGGACTCACTTTCCAGAAGCTTGGAATTTCCCAAACTATCAGCTTATGGTTTCTTTGGGTCCCAGAGTTCAGTTCTCAGCTTATCCCTTTCCTCTTTCCTTTTACATTAAGCTGAAAGGAGAAGCCTAGTCTGCATTTTCCATCTTTAGTTTGGAAATCTCCTCAGTTAAAAATCCAACATTGTCACTTTCAAATTTTGCCTTCCATCTCATATATCAGGAGTCAATTTTGCCAAGTTCTCTGCAACATTAAAGCAAGGATTGCCTTCCTTCCAACCAAGGTCCTTATTCTTACCAAGAGTCCCTTCAAAGCAACTTAAGCTTTTTTTATCATGCATCTCACAATTCCTCCAGAATCTACTCCTTATCTGTTTATAAAACCATTGCAACATTTTTGGTACTTGCAGGCAGCACCCCACTCCCAGTACCAATTTCTGTTTTGGTTTGCAAAACCGAAAAGTCAAAAAGTTAAGAGTCTTTTTTTGTTTTGTTTTTTGCTCATTCATTTCCCTCATAACCCACATCAGATCCATCTGTAAGCCATGTTGATTCTGTTTACAGTATCTATTGCCACCAGCACAGCTACTACCCTATTCCAAGCCACCATTATCTGTTTCCTAGATCACTGAAGTGGCCACCAAACTGGTATCACTGAACAATTCTTCACACCTTATCATCAAGTCTCCTCACAGCCACAGTGATAATGAGAGTTTGAAGTTTTTTTTTAATCCAAGAAAAGATCATTTTCTTAAACTAATCAAATCCAATTCTGATTTGGCTACTGTTGCAAAAATACCAGAAATGGATTGGTTTTTATAATGGATAATTTATGAGGGAAAAGGCATATAGTTCCAAAGTTGAGAAAATGTCCAAATGAAGACATCATCAGAGATGCTTTTTCATCAAAGATCAGTTAATGGTTGGATCCTGGGTTCCTGCCATGAAGCAAGGCAAAGTGGCAGCTCTCTTTCTGGGTCTCTGCCTTCTCCTTCAGTTTGTTTTCTACCTGGGTTCAGCTGTGGGTGATCAAGTACATAGCAGGGCTTGAGGTCTTCAACTTTGAGCAGCTCCATAAGCCTAGCCTCTCAGGGCTTCTTTGTGTTTCTGAGACTGCAGTTGATCCTCTCTCTCATGTGGCAGGCTTAAAATGGCAGCTCTTTCTCTCTGTGTGACTCTGCTTCCAGTTCTCAGTTTATATAAGACCTTAGCAAGAGGGAGAGACCTAACCTGGGTCATGCCTCACTGATACAGTCCAATCAAAGGCCCTAAAGTGATCTAATCTTGTGATCTAAACAAAGCTTCCTTTAATGCAATCAAACAATCCTACACCCACAGGATTTGATTAGTTTGAGAACATGATCTTTTCTGGGATTCACAAAAAACTTCAAACTGTCACAATTACTCTTGTGGCTTTGAGGAGAATTGACTATAAGGTGTCAAGAGTTGTTCAGGGATACCAATCTAGGAAAAAGATAATGGTGGCTTGGAATAGGGTAGTGGCTGTGCTGGTGGCACAAAAAATGACTCTTAACCTTTTGACTTTTGCCCATCAAGGAATGTTGGGAGTTTAAGGAATGACCATGTTTGAAGGTGTAGGAATCCAATGCTTCTTTGGATATTATATATCCTATCCCTTTAGTTATTCAAGTAATATATTGGAAAGGCAGATACATATGCAAGTTTGGAACTCAGGGAGTAAGTCAGGACCAGAGATATATATGTGAAAGTCAGCAGTGTAGAGATGGTACTTAAACAGATAGAGCTTGATGAGCACTCAAGTGGAAAAGCCACCAAAGAATACTGAAGGGGACTGACGCATGAGAAAGAAAGACATCCGGGGGGGGTTCTTGCTTTAACCCAAAGGACCACTTTATGGGTAGGAGCAAACACAAAAAGTGCCCCATGATACCAAGACTTAACCATTGGTTAACCTATTATTTTACCCGGTAACAATGAAAAAACAAACAAACAACCATCAGCCTTCATAATAGAAAGAACTACTTGTTGCATAGATTGGCAATTAACCAATAGAAAAGATTAGTCTCAAAAAAAGGATGGTGCTTTACATTTTAATCTCCTTGGACAAATACCATGACTCTACTAAGAAGTAGGGTATCATCACTCTTTACACATATTTTTAAAGTGTTGTCACCAACAACTCAATGTTAAGTCAGCACCACAGGTTATTTCATGACATTTTAACAATTTACCATGACCAGCTGGCCTCATGACTTAATGTGGCTAAGAAAACCCAACACTTTACCTCTCTGTTTGGAGACTGAAAACTGTAGGCTCAGTAAGGCCAATCAAGGAAATGAAGAGTGGTGATTATCCAACTACAGTTCATGTGTATCCGTTTTTATTCCATTTTTTGTTCAGCTTTATTACACAATAATTCTTACTCTAAAACTTCAGTCTGTGATCTTATTATCCACAACTTCATACAAAACCACTTTTCACAACTTTTAGGCATGGCTGCACCGAAGCCTATATCCAGTTTCTGCCAACATGTTGACAGCTGTTTTCCTACCACATAAGAAAAACTGGCCTCACTAGCATCGTGGCATCATATCTTGATTCTCTACACTTCCAGGTAATATATAAGGGTCTGAGGAAGCAATAAGAGAACACAGTAGTCTCCTTGCTTGGACTGGGAGATATAAAATAAGCCTCCCACCCCCACCCCAGCCCACAAAGCACAGGAGTAATTGAGTCCATTCAACAACCTGCTATGGATGAGGGACTGAGTCAAGTAGCCACTGCTTCCATTGCAAGACAGCGATTGCCATTAGACCCAGGCAAGAGGTGCCTTCTTCCTGGGCCTTAGACGGCAAGTGTTTTAAAGGCCTCTCTCTGGCCCTCTTCTGCACCCATCCTTTTCTGTGGGCAAAGGAGCCATAGAGCCCATCTCCACTTAGAGACCATGCTCCAGGTACTTTGCTCAAGCTTAGACCAAGGCTGGCACTGGCTTCTTTCCCATGTCTCTCCTCTTCAGAGTGGACTGTGTCACCCGTGATTATCTCTCACAAAAACAGTTGACAAACAGCATCCATTTGGGCAGGGGTTGGACATACAGGTGAAGGTGTCCACAGGTACAGGCCTGATGCCCCTCAATGAGGCAGCATGGAGCCAAACGTGGGAAGAGATGGCAGGTGGGCCAAGGGATGGGGCCCAAGGTTGATTCCTTACTACTGTGATCTAGCATAGAAATCCAAAAACCCTGGGAATTTTATAGTTGGATCTGGCCTTCGAAGTATTATGATCGTTTGTGAAGATAAAGGTATGGAAGATATTTTATTTAACATTCTGTTAGCCACATTTATAACACTTAAATATTTACATACATAGTATATGAGTTTCTATTTATACTTTTGCTCTGGTCCCCACCTCTCTCCTCAAATGTTAGTGGCACACCAGACCTGCTTCCCATTGTGTAGATGATGTTTGTTTATTTTGCTTTATTTATTCTCCTAGGTCAAGAAGTACATGAGAAGTAGAAGAGTGAAAACATTAAAGGTAATGCAAAAGCTTTTATTTCTCTGGTAAATCACTTTCCATATGCATTGTACACATAGACTATCTGCTACATTTTCCTGCTAATTAAACATTTTCCTTTGACTTCGTGAAAGGACGGGTTATCAGCATTGTGAGTGGTTCTGGAGTGAGAAGAGAATCTACCTTCTTAAGTTATTCTTCTGAGATAACCTGTGGGTGGACTCAAGTCAAGATGTGTCCTAGAGAAACATGGACTTTCCCGGAGAGTGTGTGTTTCTCAGAAGGCAGCACTGTGTGCATTCATCCTTACTCCTAAAGAACTTCAAAAGAGCCTGGGTCTTAAAAATATTACATGGCTGAAAACTTTAAGTCCCGTCCCATCGTTAGATCTGTAGCGCGCTATGCTGGAAACTGTACACAGGCCTGCAAACGTTTCTCTGAAGCCGTCAGGCCTGGAGAAGCAAGAGGCACTGTCTTTACTCAGGTAAAGAAGGCAAGTTCATCATGTCTGCCAGTCTCTGCTTTCCCCTCCAGACTTCAGGACCTTCACAATTGTCTCCTGTTTGAGAAAATAGCACAAAGAATTTCCTTTCTCGGGGGTGGACAGAAACTGTGCCAGGAATGGACATCTGGTCCAAAGGCTGCTACCCATGGGCTGACGGGCAATAATCGCACTGTCTGACATGAAAATCTTCTAAGGCAATCAGCCTCCTTCTTTGTTACATACTAAAAGTGTGAGTAGAACTTGTCAGTTGGGGGGTGTAGGAGAGAGTGCAGGACCAATGCCCAGGAAGAGGCCCATCAACAGCTATTTCTGGAACTCAGGAAAGCATGTGGTGGCCTTCTTACCAGTTGTGAGCAATCAGCACATTTTCTGGGTCAATATTCCATGGGATAAGCCCTGCAAGAGGCTCACCCCACATACTCGCCATTGGGCCAGGAGGTATCTCAGATGTACTAGGGGGATGGGGGGCAGGAGGGGGTCCTAGATAATCATTTCCACTCTAGCACACAGTTGTGGGTTTTTAGGCCCACATTATCTTATCCTAAAAGAGTAGGGAACAATTTCTTAATTATTCAGTTGGATTTCAAAACTGAGTGGGAACAAAACACAACATGTTTGTAAATACCCTGACAAATAGGATTTAAGAGCACATAGGAAGTCTGGCACCATGCCCCGGTGTATGATTGGAACAGTATATCAATCCAAATGCCTGGAGGGAGCATCCCAAGAATGGAGTTGGAATGGCTTCCCCAACCCCTTCGACAAAGTTGAAGTCCTCTGTGCTGTGTTCCCATTGCTCCTTGGACTTCACCACCATTTAACATCGATCACATTGGGATTAGCTTGTTTCACGTCTATGCTCCCCCCCTCTACTGGAAGCTTCAGGCAATCTGCCTCGTGCTGTCTTGTTAATCACCATATTCCCTGTGCCCAGTGTAATTCCTAGTACACAATAGGTGCTCAATAAATATTTGTTGAAATGTGTTAAAAAATATATATACTGATTTAAATTTGAGGTTGCCATTATTGTCATTGTTTTGGTGAAGATTGTCTCAACTGTTTTTTTTTCCTCTCTCTCTTAATGGAAAATTGGAAGTGCTGGATTGACATCTCAATGCACTTACACTTTAAATCTGAAGTATGGTTGAAATAAAAGATTCTTTGTCATGTTCAAGTTTTTATCCTGCTCAATGAGAATTGCCTAGCTTTTATATTCCTATTCTTTTATTTCCTGTCTCCTTCATTTACGTGCCCATAATTTGAAGATACTTGCATTTTTCAAAAGATGGGTGCAGATATTTATGCAGTGGATATACTAAAACTAGATTTAGACACAATCTCTCAAACACTGGAGGAGATTATTTGCCAGTGCATAAGGAGTAGAAATGGGAACCAAAGCAAAGGATTCTGTATCACACAGTCGCTCAATCCAGTGACCAGAAAGTAAGAAAAAAAAATTACTCTAACCTTTTTCTAGAGGGAGAATCACCTTTTAGGTTCACACCTTTTGTTTAAGTTTCAGACCCACTGAATTGCAGATTTTCCTTGTATTTTTCTCAAAAATTGTGTATTGAGAAAAGCAGCCTGGCTACAAGATGACATTCCCTCTAGGGGTCAAGGTACATTAGAAAGCATAAAATGACAGAGGTGAGTGCTCGCCTGACTCCCTCTTGCTAGCTGGGCTGCAAGTTGCTGGCAATATTGAGCATGCATCCCACACAGCCCACGTGTGTCAGGAGCAGGAAGGCAGAGGGCCATGCCCCGCAATTTCTGGTCTGCACTGGTACATGGATAGGAGGCACACTGAATGGCAATTGCAAGGGCTGATTTTAACCTGCCTGTGGGATTCAGAGTCATCCAAAAGCCAAAGGGATTTCAATAAGCTCTGGGAGGTGATGGTACATTATGTTTTTCAACTGAATAAGAAATATGATTCATGATAGGCGATTTCAGTGTTGCCTTTTAAAAGTGATGGCTTTACTCATGCCTCTCTAAAAATACCCTGCAGATTGTTTGGACTGTTAGCCATTCTTATGGGTTACATCTTGCAGATGTGCATTTTAAGTGTGTGAAATCAACCTTCCCATATGTGGCATCCTGCTGTGTGATGGAGAACCTAAAAAAGCAGAAATCTCTTAGTCAGAAACTGGAGAGCTATTGATATGAACAAAGAACTGGTCATATTCTTTGACTACTTGACTAAATTTTCCTGTTTAGAGTGAGTGTCAAAGGCAAGGATATGGAGATACAGCCACTGCTGGGCTGGGTGGCATTGATACATGCTGAGATGTCCCGAGTTCTATCTGACTCTCCCTCTTCAGTTTCTGCCTCAGAGGCACATCAGAACAATATCTGCATTCAAGTGCTGATGCTACAAAAAGATGCTGAAGTAGACCCCTACAAATGGAGAGTCATAGTTACAGTTTCACAACAACCAGACTTTCCATGTATTCTTTGGCACCCATATCTATGCCAGAATCCTGCTCTTGTTGTTCCAGAAACATCTCCTATTCTTCTTTTCACTGCTGCTTATATGGCTCAGATTCTTCTCTTCTCAGTACCTGCCTACTCTTTCCACTGTCTCTCCTCCATCCCAGTAACCTCCACCCCACAGCCACATTCCCAATCTTCTTTCTTATCTTACAGGTGATCTGTAGAAAAAGATCAATCCTCTCAGTGGAACTTGGAGATTAAGTGTTTGTTTTGTTTGTTTGTTTTTTCCCAATGCCCCAAGCTTCCTGAATAGGTCATGGCTTCCATATTCAGATGACCAAAGATCCCTGGTGAAATGGATGTGTCTTCATGGTAGCTTTCCAGGTAAGTCAGGTAGTCCTCAAATAAGAATAGCTAACATTTATTAAATTACTTTTCTGTGTCCTGAACTATTTTAGGAGCTTTACATGTGGTATCTCAGTAAATCCTTATATAACCTTCAAGGTAAGTAAGTATTTCATAAATATGAAAATTAAGGCAGAAAGAAGTTAAGTAACTTGCCCAAAGTCACACAGCTAGAAAGCTATTTTACCCTCAGGCAAACTATTTCTAAGATCTGAACCTGGTCTAGAGTTGTCTGACTCTAGAGTTTAAATCTAGAGCCTGTGCCTTTAACCACCACTCTTTACTTTCTCTAGGAAAATATCTGTGACAATAGAATTTAGAATAAATTTTGGCAATAAGAGGCTTAGATATGAGGATCGACTTTATGACTTATTATTTGTCAAATTTTCGGAAAAGCATCTAACTTCAGTGTTCTAGTCAGCAAGGCTGCCAAAATGCAAGATGCCAGAAATGGGTCTGCTCTAACAATGGCAATTTATTAGCTTGCAAGCTTACAGTTCTGAGGCCATGAAAATGTCCAAAACAAGGCATCATCAGAAGATGATTTCTTCCTGAAGACCAGCTGTTGGCAATCCTGGACTCCTGCTGTATGGCAAGGCACTTGGTGACGTCTGCTGGTCTCCCCATTCTCTTCCAGTTTTGGTTTCTTACAGCTTCTGGCTTTATGGCTTTCTCTCTGTTTCTGTCCATATTCATCCTGTTTATAAAGAACTCCAGTAAGAGGATTAAGACCCACCCTGGGTCATGCTGTACTGAATTAACCTAATCAAAAGGCCCTTAACTGAAGTAACCTAATCAAAAGATCCCATCCACAGTAGGTCCACACCCATAGGAATGGATCAGCTTTAAGAACATGGTTTTCTGGGAGTACATACAGTCTTAAACTACCACATTCAGTTACCTTATCTTCACCAGAAGGGAAAATACTATTTACCTGGTAAGGTTATCATGAGGATTAAATGAAATAATGTGAGTAACATTTTGTGAATACTAGAACACAAATCCGAATAGCTATTATAAAGTATTGCACCAAAGTTGAAAGAACATGAAATTTGGAATTCAAAGACCAGAAATTGAGCTCTTACCACTTTCCATGGTTCATTGTCTTTCATCCACTAAGTGGAAAGAGTAGACAATGGAGACTATGGGTTTTTTGAGGACATTTCTTATGTTGCAGTTATGGTTATATCCTCACAATCTAGCCTAGTACAATCCCTAGAGTAAATTAGTGCTTTAAGCAAGTCTGTCGGAAGCAATGATACATGGCATTTAACCTCCAACAATGCTAAAATATATTTTAATGCATGTTGAAAAACATAAAAAAAGAAAAAGAAAAACATAAGAGATTGTGTAAATATTATTTGAGATTTGAAGGGTGAACATATAATATCAAAAGTAGGACAGCTAATTACTTTGGAATAAACTTGATCATAAAGCTCTAAACTAAACCAAAGAAGAGAGAGGACATAGACCTAATCCACAAGATAAATAGCTATGATATTATTATGTTATTCAGATTTTGAATGAAAGAAAGGTTACTGCTGCTATTTTTTTATTCCTAGGTATAGTACTCCTCAGGCAAAGCAAATATATGATTTCTCTGATAAAACGTTCAACCCTCTTTGTAACAAATAGCCCAGACTCCAACTGTCTTGCATGTTAGCCTGCAGTCAAGTCAGCAAGATCCAGACTGCTTTTGATAAATGTGGATGATATTTTATAAGCTCCCCACTAATGTTCCAGTCATATCCTATTGCACACCAAACTATCCAAAACTGAGTATCTTAAAACATCCATTTTAATTTACTCATGATTTTTGGATCAGCAGTCTTGGAAGGGCTCAGCAGGGCAGCTGGTCTCTGATTCGCAGGGTGTTGGCTGGGAGAGCTGGGGCTAGAGGAGCCATTTCCAAAAGGGGTTCTTCACTTACACATCCAGCACCTCGGTGTGCCTTGGCCTTTCTTTCCACCTGATGCTTATCCTCCAGAGTCTCTCCACATGGCCTGGACTTCTCACAACATGGCAGTTTCAGGGTAGTTTCACTTCGTAGGGGCAGTGGGCTTCCAAGAGGCAGGAGGCAGAAAGTACGAGGGGCTGCTCAGAATTGGCACAGCATCACTTTGGCTACAATCTCCCAGTCAAAGCACTCACAGGGCCTGCCCAGATTCAATAGGGTAGAGATATAAGCTCAACCACATGACAAGCAAAGGACAATGTCACATGGTAGAAGAGATGTGAGATAGGAATTATTGTCAACGCCGTCTTTGAAAACACAACCTACCACGATGACCCTGAAAAATTTAATTGAAAGAAGCAACTCAAATAATATTATTATATATTGGCCATTATTTTGAAGCATGTGATTACTGAATTGCTCACTTTGTAAGAGGTTACTGTAGTTGAAAATAATAAATACCTAACTAAAACAATGTTTTTAAATTTACCCATTCATTTATTATCAAATATTATTCATAATGTTTATCAAATATTAATAGCATACTGTGGTGGTTTAAAACTGTATGTACCCCAGAAAAGCATGTTCTTAAAGTGAATCCATTCCTGTGAGTGTGGACCCATTTTAAAGTAGGATCTTTTGATAAGGATACCTCAGTCAAGGTGTGACCCACCTCATTCAGGATGGGTCTTAATCCACTTACTGGAGACTTTTTTAAATGGGATGAGTATGGACAGAAGAGAGAAAGCCACAGAAGCAAGAAACTGAAAGCAACGAAACCTGAAAGAGAAGGGAGAGACAAGCAAAGGCCGCCATGTGCCTTGCCATGTGACAGAGGAGTCCAGGATTGCTGGCAGCCAGTCTTCAGGGAGAAAGCATCACCTTGATGATACCTTGATTAGGACATTTCCATGACCTCAAAACTGTAAGATTTTAACCTAATAAATTACCATTGCTAAAGCCAACCCATTTTGTGGTATCTGTTTTCCTCAACTTAGCAAACTAAAACACATACCTACTATGTGGCCAGTTCCTCAGGTTAAAAATATAACTAAGACTCAGATGCTGCCTGGAGACTCACAGAATAGTGGGGAATGCTAACCTACTCGAATTATAATACATTCTCATTTTTGTAAAGAGATTTATGTAAAACTTCACAGGTAGTACTAAAAGGTAAATAATAACAGAGTTCAAGAGCCAAAATAAGCTCTTCTCCATGAAACCTAATTTCAACACATTGTTCTTTTCTTCCAGCTTACTCTTAGAAATTAAAATCTGTACAGTAGAGAACTGCATTCTAATTATTTGACATGCTTTAGCTCTATCTAATAAATATACATTCCTCAAAGTCAAACACTAAGAACCCAGATAGTCCTAGCAAAACTGTGGGCACATAAATTGTAATCAACAAATACTAAATCCTCAAAATCTGAGGTGATCTTTGACATACAGACGTGAAGTCACTGGTTACTCAGAGCTTGCTAAAAAAATCTGATATCTGTAAAACCTTTCCTTTTTTTTTACTGCCACAAACTCTAATAAAGGTCACTGCAGTGACAGGCAAGCACAGGAAATTTCTACCAAATCTCTCTCGCACACACTCACACATACACCTGAAGAGGAACAAGAAAAGGCTTCAAGGATATTTTTAGCACTAAAAATAGCCTCCAGGGGAAAAAGAACCCCGTTTTTATGCTTCAAAGCAAACCCTTAAAGATGAAGCAAAATATGCACAAAATGCTTTTAAATAATTATATATACAACTTTAAAGTATTCCTGGTGCAATTGAATAGCAAATTTTCCAGAAGACCATATTTTGAGGCAAATTCCATTTGTTCACACTTATGAAAAACATTCTAATCTAATAAGGTGAGGAAACCAGTAGGTAAGTGGACAACATCTGAGTTACAAACACTCATTGTTTTAACATGTATAAGTATTTTAAGTATCAGGCAAGTCAATGGGCTTAATTGTATGTTAAAATAATATTTTTATAAAATCATTCCCTTCTATTTTGCAAACTAACAAAACAATGAAATTCTTGTCCAAACAGTAGGCCTGCTAGAAACCACTGGGGAATGGAAAAGAAGTTGCATGGTTATGAAAGTGGGGAGTCTCTCTATGGGTTTTGTTTATTATCTATTTATTTATTAAATAATAAATACTATTTATTAATTGTTTTGTTATTTATTATGTTTTATTTTCTGTAAAACATTTTATCATATTGACACTCATACACAAGATATATTTGATAATTTTATCACATTTCCTAGAGGCATGTCTTCCTTTTTTCCTCTGGGACATATGGGATTGGGAGGCTGAGGTGTCCCCTTCCAACTGATACCTAAGACTTAAGATTCCTATTTTAATTTTTCTTTCTTTTGCACTAGAACAGTGAAAACACTGTTGAATATTATTTTCTATTAAAAAAGCACCAAAGGTTTGCACTCGTAATTTCTCTACCTAAAGTTTAGGATTTCTTCCAACCTGGTTTGGAATTAATTTTACTTTCTCATGATGACAGAAAGGCCCTGATTTCAAGTCAGAATAAAATGGGCTTCCTTAAACTATCAGGGTCTGGATGATCCCTAAATATCATCTCTTTCAAAAACACAATGTGTTCTTCCTGTTTGAAATCTAATCATTAAAGACGTTCAGGGCATGAACTAAGATCTCCCTCCAAGCCCACCTCAGCCCCGGCCTGCAGCTCTTGAAGCCTCTCCCAGTCAGCCCCCTCGATGTGCCTTTACCTAATGTCTAATAGCACACAGATGTTTTAAATCAAGTACTTTTTCCCCTTTCCCACAATACCTCGGGTTTTAGAGGTAAGGCTCTGTATTAGTCAGCCGAAGGAGTGCTGATGCAAAATACCAGAAATCGGTTGGTCTTTATAAAGGGTATTTATTTGGGGTAGATGCTTACAGTTGCCAAGCCATAAAGTGTAAGTTACTTCCCTCACCAAAGTCTATTGCACATGTTAGAGCAAGATGGCTGCCGACGCTGGCCTAGAGTTCAGGCTTCTGTGGTTCCTCTCTTCCTGGGGCTCCGTTTCACTCTGGACTCAGCTGCTGTGTTCTTTCTCAACAAGGTCAGCTGTAGACTATGATGCTCTCTAGGCTTTGCTTCTCTCCACAAGGCCAGCTGTGAACTGTCAGGCAAACAGCTCATGTCTTTTCCCAGGGTCTTCTCTCCTTCCTCATGACTAAGCTACTCTGTGTGCTTACTTCCTAGGGCTCCAGCTCAAAAATTGGAGCATCAAAAAAACACTCCAACTCTGCCCTTTGCCATTCCTTTTATCTTTGAGTCCCCACACACCAAGGGGCAGGGACTCAACACCCTACTGATGTGGCCCAATCAAAGCCCTAATCATAACTTAATCATGCCCAGAGGAACAGACCAATTTATAAACGTAATCCAATATCTATTTTTGGAATTCATAAATAATTCTAAATTGCTACAGGCTTTTTCACAGATTAATGACAATTGGGAGACAAGAGTGGGTAAATTTGCGGAGGCAGCTCTTTTCCTGTTGTGAGTCTCTTAAAATTTGAACTTGAATATCTGTAAATGAATTTTATCCTCCTTCCACGATCCCTGTGACAATATGACTTTTTGCCACCGAAACCCAAATAATTGAGTATTGTATAACCATAACTGCTGTATTCTGAAACTCAGTTTTCATGTTAGATGTTGTAAATTCAACTTCCAACCCCCAAACAAAATAAGGTGAAGTGCGATGTAGAATAATGTATTTTAAAATGATTTTTTTATCTTAAATAAAATGACAGTGGGCATGTGACTGTGTGTTTGTGAATTGTACATTATCTACCTACATATAAATTTATCAGCATATATACACATCTGTGAACAAATCAGTGCCCAATCCCCAAATCGGTACACCAAACTTAATCTGTGTTTTATATTGACATCAACGACTACCTCAGAATCTCTATCTGTTTGGAGTGATGATTTTGGAGACTTGGCTGACAGCTATATTTGCTTAGCAAGTGCAATTTGTTCTTAAATTGTATGTTTCTTTGTAACAACTCAAGGTGAGAGGCAGGTCCAATGTAGACAGAGGCAGGGAGCAGCCCTGGACAGTGGCACTGTTGGGACTTAGGCTAAGGGGTAGAATTTGGTGGAGCTCTCACTGATTAAGGCAGAACAGACATCCCTTTAACAGCTGTACTTTGGAGCTGACCCTCATCTCTTCCTTTCACCTCCTCTAGGTTTTCTGGACTATCGCTCAAATATTCCTTTCTCTTTACTACAAGGGTTTCAGTGTCAACCCAGACAGGAAGATGATGTTCCCACACTCCAACCAGAACCTTCTGCCTCTCCTTCCCAGCGTCCTCGTCATTTTCAGTGCTTCAGCTTCAAGAAACTGGCCCTTTGCAGTGTTGCTCTTTGAAGTATAATTATGTGCATGATGCTCTTTATGTATTAAAGGAGCCCAGTCAATGGCAGCCACTATCATTATTTTTAATAAATACGACTCTAGTTTCTTTCACCTTTTCTTTTGTCCTTCTCTCTTCTATTCATCACCACCATTGTCCAAAGAAAATGAGAAGAGAAAAAGCAGCCACAAGTCTGTCTCAATTTATTTATGTTTTGAAATGGAGGAAGCCACTATCAGAAAATAATTCTTTGGTGGCCAGCAATCCTTGGCTTTCCGTGGCTTTTGGATGCATCACTCCAATCTCTGTCTCTTTTACCTGACCTTTTCCTCTGTGTCTCCCTAACTCTGTGTCCAAGTTTCCTTCTTCTCTTAGGACACCAGTCATACTGGGTTAAGGGACCACCCTACTCCAGCATGACCTCATCACAACTAGTCCATCTACAATGGCCCGTTTTCCAAATAATGTCACATTTAGAGGTACTGGAAGTTAGGACTTCAGCATGTCTTTTTAAGGGACACAAATCAATATATAATAGGCAATTAACCCAAAATAGGAATCAAAATCATAAGCATACCATTCTTTGCAGGGTCATCTGTTACCCTTAAGAATTGACTCTAGGTCAACATTATCTCCTTTAGGGGTGGCTTTTGGAATGCTTGGACATGTTCAAGACCATGGGTCAAGGACCAGTTTCCTGGGTGTGAGCCTTGGCTTCTTTAGCACTTTCCTTATAAATGGGGTCATTCCTAATCTCTTGACATGTTTCATCACATAAAATAGACCTGGAAAAAAATATTCCTTTCCATAGAAACTGAAACCCCTGTCACAATAAAGGCAAATGAACGACATAAATTTATTATTTAAACAGTTTTCACTAATGGAAGGAAGTTCTTGTCTTATTATGAAATCAATCTTCTCAAACTCAGAGAGGTGGCACTAGCCATTACTAAATGTGAGGTGTCTTCCTTCTTGACAGTCTTATTCAGAGCATTCTTAGTGGGCTGTCTGCCCAATCCTAACTGTCAAGAAATGTGCTAATGTGGGGGAGATGGGATGACTTGGGGACTAGGAAATATGGTATGGTTTAAATCTAACTTAAGCTATTACGGAATGCAAAGTTTCATCATCTGATGACTGTTAAGGAGTATAAAAAGAGCTAGTGGCTGCTGTCCAAGTAAAATATTATTGAAAATATACACAGAGAAATGTCAGCCTAAGGGAATCTCTAAAGACACTGTTGGTGCAAAATGATTCCAGGCCAAGAGTAAGGGTCACTGATGATGGAATAATGGGAACCTACAAGTGCTGTCAATCAAACTGGATCCAAGTTCTCTGCAGATGCTACGATAAGGCTTGCTGTCTAATACCACTGGAAAATATCAATACCTTCAACCTCTGGCATGCCGCCAGGCTGTAAGAAAGAGGGACTAACCCCACAGACCATGCTCCAACTCGAACCATACCTCCCACTGATGTGAAATGCATTACTGTCACAGTGGCAGCATTTCCAGGTGGCCTCTGGTGTTACTCAGATGCACTTCCCAGAATATCTAGATTTGCAAATGATTTCCTGGTCCTTGCTTGATTCCAAAGGCCAGATTTCTCTCTTAATCTTGTTTGCAGATGACCTACCAATCTCTGTGGTTGTTGTCTCTTTGCTTTCTTGGGTTCTGAGCTAAGGGAGCTATGAAATTGCTAGGAGCCCACCCCCCCCACCCCTGCCCCTAGGCAAATACCCATTGAGGAAATAAAGGTACATTCTCTCTTGGCAAATAGTAGATATCTGTGGCCTATGAAGGGTAATTTTCTGTTGCTTCCTGAATTCTCAAGTCTTAGGAAGCAAAGATATTATATTGTACACTTTAGAATATGCCTAAATCCTCCCATGCTCTGGGTAAATAGGTTGCTGACACATATAGCCACATGACACACATTTTTTTCACTCAACAATCAAGTTTGAGCAAGTTCTGATGAAACCAAAACAGACATGAAGTAAAATTAGGTAACAATTAATATTATGGGAAAAGCAGATTGCTATTCTGTCTGACCTGAGGGAAAAAATGAACTCTATCAAGAAATATAACTGGTCTTCTAAAAGGATAAGAAAACTATGGGTTCTGACTCAGATGTGACTTCTACTTCCAGAGCAATCAGACAGTATGAGATTTCAGAATCTGAAAACAAATGCTGGACCCCTCCAACCTTTCATGAACACCACAACAATTTTAAGCCCAACTTCGTATGTCCTTCCGGATTGCACCAGCTTCTCCCTGCATTATTGGAGAGGAGTATTATTTCTTCTGCTCTCTATATTTTCTGATTTAGTTGCTAAAGTGGTTCCAACCAAACCATCCATTTTAATCAAAGACTTTCACCTTGAAACAAACAAAAGTTTCATCATTTTCAGATGTGACACCAAGCCAAGGGGAGTCAAGAAGGGGTGGTATGGCTACGGAACAAAATGTATGTATTACTTTCATGTTATCAAGGAAAATTGACCCCAAACAGTCATGAGTCACTGATGTTCTATAACCCTGAAACACCCATTTCCTGGGAAAAAGAAGCAATGAACTGCATACTATCTTGGATATCTGTTTCGCTCATCAGCATGGGAAAATGCCTTTGAATGTATCATCATCAATGATTGGCAGAGAATAATTATATTGTCACTGTACAGGCTTGAAAGATTAAAGGTAGGTTAAAAAATAATTTAAAGCTAATAGCGTGCATGGTTATTTCTCTTCAATTTATGTAAATAATCAGTAACCAGAATGGAAAAAAAAAAAGAAAGAAAAGGCCCTCTTTGAGAATACACATTGTTATGCAGAGTGTCTGTCATCTCAGCATAATCAGATGAATTTTTGTTTGCAAATTATAAATTTTTCAGAAAGCTTCTTATTACAGTTATGTGGCTGTTTACAGTGGGGGAGAGGGAGAGCACGCTTCATTTTCCTGATGTACTCTCTGAAATGGAGACAAAAATAAAGCATTTGACACATTTAGTGGGAGTGCTTGTTCCAAGCTAAATACAAAAGGAAGACAAATGCAATAATTGAGCTGCATTTATGAAACCAAAAGATAATTGCATTCGGGATTGTGAGGCTGGCCCCTGGTGCAGAGCTGCCTTTGTACAGCAGACTCCTAGATAGTGAACCCGTAGAGGCTGCACTCGGAGGCAGGGTCACTGTCCTTACTGAAGGTCACAGCACACATCTGACAGGAACAAGTACAGTGTCCAAAGGCAAACTGCCACTTTGAGAAGCAATCAAGCAGCTTCCACCGGGCTGATTGCCTCCAACTCCACCTCGAGGCATTTCACAAAGTGGCAGGCAGGTCTTGATTAATCAGCAGAGACACTAATGAACCAGCCTTGCCCGAGGTTTCCTGCGCTCCCTGACTCCTAACTGCCTCTTTAGTGAATGACTCGGGGCCTCCAGTGAGCCTCACGCAGACAGCCCCACTTCTGCCTGGGCACGACGTTTGAAGACCGAGGAGAGAGCCTGCTAAGCGGTGCATTCATGTCGGTTCTCGCACTGCGCCTCGCCTCCATATTTAACTTTGGATACTGAAGGTACCTAGAACAGGACGCAGTCCACTGCCGAGGAGTTGTGAGGATCAGAAAACGCATATGTGCGGCTCCCAGCACAACCTGGGCGCAGAGCAGGCTCTCGGGGTGAGAGCGCAAGCTCTGCTTGAGGGTGCAGGTAATTAACTTTGTAAGTCAGGCAAGGTAATCGAAAGTGGGCGGTGACTGCTGCCCTCCACTGGGCTCCCCAGCAGCACAGCCTGCAATCAGCATTGCAGTTCAAGCCGCTCATTTGGGGCGGGGGTGGGGGTGCTGGGTACTTGTTTCCTACAGCTAATATGAACTGGGTGGCTTAAAACAACGGAAAGTTACTCTCTCAAAATTCTGGAGACCAGAAATCCTATATCACAGCATCAGCAGAGCCGGTTCCTCCTGGGTCCGTGAGGGAGAATCTGTTCCAGGCCTTTCTCCCAGCTTCTGGTGGTTGCTAGCATCTTAGTGGTCCTTGGCGTGTAAATACATCACATGGGCTTCTCCCCGTGTCTCTTTCCATGTCTTTGTGTCCAAATTCCCCTCTTATAAGAACACCAGTCATTGGATTAGGTCCACCCTAATCCAGCATGAGCGCATCCTAACTTGAGTACATCTGCCAAAACACTGTCTCCAACATTCGCAAGTACTGAGGGCTGGAATTTGATCATATACTTCAAGGGGGCACAATTCAACACACAGTAGGAGGTAAGCCCAGAAGCTCTGGGGAAGGAGCAGAAAAGGGAGTCAGGGAAGGGAAGGTCAACAACAAAGTTTTATGCCATCGAGCAAATTGCCACAGTGGATAATTGGAGCTTAATCCCACTGGAGAACCCAGAAGAACTCAGAGTCATGCCAGGGGCAGGATCGCGGAAGTTTCACCTACCAGCTCCTGTCAGCCACTGGCGGGGAGCTGCTAGGGTGGGTGGAGACCTATCTCTTGGCATGTTGCTCTGCCACAGGCATGGGCAGAGCAGGCAGGTGCTAGCAGTTGGGTGGTCCAGGGGGATGTGGGCAGGCCCTGCCAACCTTTGCTTCAACCGCAAAATCAAATTATGCCTTCATATAAAAATTATTTATCATCCCAATTAAGTGGTAGATGGGTCAGCAGCTCAGAAGCCTAGACAAGATTGACAGGAGAAATGTGTTTGTGATTTAAACATCTTCAGTAGATACTCCACAACATAGACTAATGCCCCTAGAGACAAGGGATCGACGGCGATCTTTCCAGGTGTGCTGGCGGCGTCTCTAATAATGCTAGTACCTGTTGCCATGGATAAATTTTCTGGAAGCAGGACCGTGACCACATCTACATGAGCAAACATGTTACCACAGCTGGACCAGGCCCTCTCTGTTGGACCCAACAGACTCCAGCCTCATAGACAAGTGTCCATGGTAGAAAGTCCTGAGCCACTCATGGACCCAACATGGCAGATCCCAGGACAATCTCACTGTGCAAACAAGGGCCTCACAAACACTTCAAATGCCAGTACTGAGTTCCCTAAAATCTCTATCAGCCTCCCATTACTCACCAATTATGTTCTTCTTTTTTCAAATAAATTATTTCTGCTTAATCCTATAAACGCTTTCATAGAAAACTATAACTTGCAGATCATAAACGAGTCGTTCCATGTTATTTTTCTACTGCATAAAATTTTACAATGATTCTATGACACATTTAGTGTGTCAAAGCTGTACATTGAAATAAATTATGAAACACACAGTGAACACCCAAGAAATGTCAGTCATCAGAACCAAAAGAAACAACAACAATAGGCAACATCTCGTGCTTCTCATTAATTATTGCCTATGCAGTTGGAATTGGACTCAGTGCTTTTCACTTCCTCCTCTTAATTGTTGTTTAGAGATGCCGTGGGCAATTAAGCAGCTCTTGCTCTGCATTCTAGGAGGAGCTAGGTTTGGTGGCAGTTAAAATGTTAGGATCCCTTAAACAAATAGCTTCCTGTTTGTGTCCCATCAGGATGCAAGTGCAAGTCTGAATCTATAAAGATCTTGGTGGTCGGTATCCTAGCTGCCTAATTAACTCTCACTCTCCATATGCCGCAAGCAAACAATTAGAACAAACAGAAAGATGTAGTGCTTTTACCTCCAAACCACCTGCTTCCTGAACCTCCCAAAGTCTTCCTTGAATGGTTGAATGAAAGAAACATGGAGAGATTGAGGGACTTCCGGGATGAAACAGGTAAAAAAATGTCCTGCCACAAAGGCTAAAAGGAGAAACAAAGCCATTATCTAAACAATTCAGGCACCCCCTACCTCTGCCGAAATAGTCTATGTAAATTTCTTGTAAAATGTGATTGTTTTGAAATTCCCCCGGAAATGTTTAGGAAAAAGGTGGCTTTCTCAGAAAACATGTACACTCCAAATAGTCTCCTCTTCATACCCTGAAGAGATGGTGGGTACAAATGGGGTCACTAGTCTCTTCCTCCCCAAATCTTGATGCTCTGCACCCCACCTGCCTCACTGCAGACTGAAATTCAGGCTTCTGCAAGGATTTCAGTTCCCAAAGGCTGCTCAGGGTTCCCAGGAAGAGGGTATAGTGAGGGTGGGGTCCCGAGATGTAGCTGAATGTCCTGGCACCAGATGCTGCATTGGCTGCACAGAATGGAGCCGCTCACCTCTGGGAGAGCCAGCCCCCTGGCAGTCATCCTAGATTTATACATTTCCCCGCAGATGGCAGTCAAGTGGCTTGATGAAGGAGGGCACAGGAGCCCTTCGGGCTAGGAGTGGGGTTGCTTAGAGCCAGCTACATTGTGAGCTCTGAGTGTAATTAAATTCTTGCTTGCTGGGGCTGAGGCTGGCTTCTGGTCCCAGGTCTGGCCAGCGGATTGTTAAAAAAATAAAATGGCCACTTGCATTGGTCATTGCCAGGAGGGACCCCTTTCTGAGGAAGGATTTTCCAGAAGACAAAAATAATTGACCTGCCAGGGTTTTTTGTTGTTGTTGTTGTTGTTGTTATTTATGATAAACAATGGAACGCACCCTACAGGATTGCAGTTGAGCAACTCCTGGAGATAAACCAGTTTCAGTCTAGGAGAGCAAGCTTCTCAGAATGGATGAGCATACCATACTAATCAATGTATGTCTGCTCCCACTTTGTACAACCCCTCCTATGTGAAATAGAAATTTAACATCAGCCAACGAGAGCATTTCCTCAAGTGCTTCCACATTTGTTCTCTGTAAGCTTCCCCTCTCCATCCCCTCGGTGGAGCTCCTTTCCACACACAATCTGCCTGCTCCCCTATTCATGAATCATAAACTGCTCACATAAACTCCCATAATTAATATCCTGCCTAATATTTCCTTTAACAGGATCCTATCAGTACCAACCCATAAGAGCTGTCCAGTGAGGATCAACACATCCATTTGCATAAATGTAACAGCTACCAACAGAAGGGTGTGGGTAACAGCCAGTGTGTGCAACAGCAAAACTAGTGCAGCCCTATTAGAGTCCACTAAGAATAAAAACCTTCAGCTTTTAGAGCTGGTGGGTGGTCGATCCCATTGTGGGGGGCATGTTGTCTGTCTGCTTTCCCAATGTGGAAAGCCAACCTTCTGGCTAGAGTCTGCCTGTTGCCTGAACCAGAGCCCTCCAAATGGATTCAGTCTCCAGTGAGGGTCCAGGAAACCTCCAGGGGGAGAAAGGACACCCACCTACAAGGCAGACACCCCCTAGTGGTTAAGGAACCACCTCTTCTAACCCCACCCCCAAAGAAATATGTGCCTGTAAGCAGTATATGAATAAAGAGACTTAGGTGATACAATGGATAATATTTGATTGGATAAGCTTTTGTTATGATGAATAATTGATGATAAACAAAATTAATTGGAACAGGCTACCTCCAAAATTTCCACATGGCTACATCAAAGTCTGTGGAGTAAATGTAGCGTGGTTCTTAACTTTGAGTCTGAGCTTCCCTATAACCACTAGATGAATAAAAACTCTCCTCTCACCACCCCAGATGTGTGTCTATAGAAGTCCCAAAAAGAAGATGGGGTTCTCAAGTGTAATAACAACCCCCTCTGCACAGTGATGCCTGGCCTCCAAGATCAGGCCCACACCCACCTTCCTTCTGTCTATCTCTAGATTTCTGGAAACTTAAAGCCACTGCTAAACTCTGTCTTCTGGGCCTTCACTCACAACCCTAGTGTTTTAGTTTCCTAATTACAAAAACAATTGCCAGGGACAACTAGCAAGATGGCGGCAGAGTAAAGAGCTCCTAGAGTCAGCTCCTGCTATGGGGCAGTTGGTGATCACCCACAGCTATCTAGAACACTTGTTTGGGGGTTCCAGGAGACCAGAGGTGCATCCTGCAACATCCTTGAAAAAATGGAAGAAAGATCCTGCCCATCTGCAAAGAAGATCCGTAAGGAGTGCACTCCTTGCCACGGAGGCCGGTGCCCATCCTCCACGGGAGGCACAAGCCTCCTCGGGAGCTGTTCCGCAGCTGAAATTGGAAACTCCACTTCCCAAAATGGGGAAGGAAAAGACAGTTGAGCACCAACTTCAGCTGCTGATTGGTAAATTCGCCAGGCTAAAGTATAATCCTAAGAACAGCTAAAGTTTGAACTTGTCCAAGTCAGAAAGAGGTTGGTAACCGCCGTCCTGACTCCATGCCTGACACAAGGTGAAGCAGGGCTGACTGAAAATCAGTGTGCTGGTAGGAACCGGCTTCTTTCCATCTAGATCAGATTGCAGCTCTAGCCTAAGCCCCAGGCCCACCTCAGGCAGGGAGAAAGCTAGGGGGAGCTGCGCCAGCCTCTCCGGGAAATTACAGGCCACGCGGCGGAGGCCAGTGACCATCCTACTTTGGCAGCGCAAGCCACCCTAGGAGCTATTCTGTTTCAGGAACTGGAAGCTCCATTTCCCAAAAACAGGGGAGGAAGAGACAGTTGGCCACTGATTTCAGCTACTGATAAGTAAATTCAGCTGGCTAAAGTATAACCCTAAGAACAGCTAAAATTTGAGCCTTTCCAAGTCTGAAGGAGGCCAGTAGCCGCCATTTTTACTCTACCCCCGGCATGAGGGGAAGCTGGGCTGACTGAAAACCACAGTGATGGTAGAGACTGGTTTCTTTTACCCAGAATGGCCTGCAGCCCTAGCCTAGGCTTCAGCCCCACCTCTAGTAGGGAAGAAGCTGCCGGGACCTGCACCAGCCTATCCAGGTAACTGCAGGTACATTTAGCTGGCACAGACTGAATAATCGGAAGTCTACCAGGCCAACTGTGGTAATCTTGGACCTGCACTGCATAGATTGTTGCCCATACCTGCAGCTCTATGCCTGCCCCAGGCAGGGGAGAAAGGGGTGTGAAACTTCATCAGTCTCTCTAGGCAGCTACCGTCTAGGCCTGCATGACTTGGATTATTCCACACATCTATGGCTCTGTCCTTACCCCTGACAAAGAAGAAAGTTAGGAGAAGCTTCATTGATCCTTGGGACAATGAGGGTAGCTTGAGCCTCCACAGCTTATAGCACCAACTACATCCTTGGCTCCTACTACACAACCAGCAAGGGAGAAAAGCAGGAAGCCTTAAACTAAATAGAAAAACTGCACCCAGAATAAATATTCTAGTAAGCCAGATGCCAAGACACCAACAAAAAATTACAATCCACACCAAGAAACAGGAAGATATGGCCCACTTAAAGGAACAAGATAAGCCTCCAGGAGACATAAAGGAGTTGAGACAACTAATCTTAGATGTTCAAACAAATCTGCTTAATTAATTCAACAAGATGGCTAAAGAAATTAAGGATATTAAGAAGACATTGGATGAGAAAAAGAAGAATTTGAAAGCATACATAGAAAAGTAGCAGATCTTATGGGAATGAAAGGTGTAATAACTGAAATTAAAAATACACTGGAATCATATAATAGCAGATTTGAGGAGGCAGAAGAAAGGATTGGTGAGCTTGAAGAAATGGCCTCTGAGAGTGAACATATAAAAGAACAGATGAAGAAAAGATTGGAAAACTTGAACAAGTTCTCAGGGAACTAAAGGACAGCAATAGATGTGTAAACATACTTGTCATGGGTGTCCCAGAAGGAGAGGAGAAGGGAAAAGGGACAGAAGGAATATTTGAAGAAATAATGGTAGAAAATTTCCCAACCCTCTTGAAGGACATAGATATCCATGTCTAAGAAACATGACATACTCCCATCTGAAAAAATCTGAATAGACCAACTCTGAGACACATACTACTCAGAATGTCAAATGCCAAAGACAAAGAGAGAATTTTGAGAGCAGCAAGAGAAAAGCAATGCATAACATATAAGGGATACCCAATAAGATTAAGTGCTGATTTCTCACCAGTACCATGGAGGCAAGAAGATAGTGGTATGATAAATTTAAGACACTGAAAGAGAAAAACTTCCAGCCAAGAATCTTATATGCAGCAAGATTGTCTTTCAAATGAGGGCAAGTTTAGAATATTCACAGATGAACAGAAACTGAGAGTGTTTGTAACCAAGAGACCTGCTTTGCAGGAAATACTAAAGGGTGTGCTACAGCCTGAAAAGAAAAGACAGGAGAGAGAGGCCTGGAAGAGAGTCTAAAAATGAAGAGTAACTAAAAGAGTCAAAAGAGTGGTGAAAAGAATATATGACAGATAAAACTCAAATATTCAGGAATAAACTTAACGAACAATGTAAAGCACTCATATTCAGAAAACGACAACTCATTATTAAAAGAAATTTTTAAAAAAGACTTAAATAATTGGAAGAACATTCCATGCTCATGGATTGAAAGACTAAATATCATTAAGATGTCAATTCTACTCAATTTGATATACTGATTCAATGCAATCCAAATAAAAATTCCACCAGCATTTTTAAAATAAATGGAAAACATGGTTATCAAACTTATTTGGAAGGGTAAGGGGTCCTGAATGGCCAGAAACATCTTAAAAAGGAAAAGCAAAGTTGGAAGACTCCATTTCCGGACTTTAAGTCATATTACCTAGGTACAGTGTTAAAAACAGCATGGTACTGGCATAAAGACAGACACATAGACCAATGGAACCTAATTGATGGTTCAGAAATAGACCCTCACATCTATGGTCAAGTGATTTTTGACTAGCCTGTCAAACCCACCCAGCTCGGGCAGAACAGTCCATTCAACAAATGGTGCTGAGAAAATTGGATATCCATAGCAAAAGAAGGAAAGAGGACCCCTATCTCACACCTTATAGAAAAATTAACTCAAAATGAATAAAAAACCTAAATATAAAAGCAAGAACCATAAAGCTTCTAGAAGAAACTGCAGGAAAATATCTTCAAGACCTAGTGGTACATGGTGGATTCTTAAAGGAGATAAGAGGAGGACTGAGGTGAACTGCTGATATTTAATGTATGTAGAAGTTTTAATTAGCTTTACTGTAAAAGTGTAGAAATGTACAGAGTTGATGGTAATACATTATCATGAGTAACAGCTGGTTTATAAATGGGGATGTGGCTGAAATTGGTAGTCTAGGGATGCAAATGCCAATTGACAGAAAGCTAGAGAATAATCTAGGGACCAAATAGCACAGTAAACCCAGAGGTGAATGAGAATAGTGGTTGATGGTACAGATGCAAGAGTGTCCTTTGTGAGCTAGAGCAGATGTACATCACTACTGCAGAGTGGTGGGAATGTGAGACGCATGGGAAAAATACAACTGGAGTGACCTATGGACTGTGGTTAACAGTAATAATGTAATCTTCTTGCATCTATGCCAAAGATGTACTGTGTTGATAATGGGGGAGTATGGAAAATGTGTACCAAATGTATGTTGTGGAACTGGTAATAATCAGATGATATTATTTCATAATCTGTAACAAATGTTCCACCACAGAGTGGTGTGTTGATAGAGGGGTGTTGTTTGGGAATTCTGCACATGTGCATGATTGTTTTGTAAGTTTACAACTTCTGTCATAAAAATATATTTAAAAAATAATAATAGGGTGGGTTGGGGGAAAAATACACCAAATGTAAGATAAGGATTCTTATTAGTAGTAAGATTTTGACAATATTCTTTCATAATTTGTAACAGATGTCTCATGACAATGCAAGGTGTTAGTGGAGGGTTGATGTATGGGACCTCTGTATGATGTTATGAATGTTTGCTTTCTAAGTTCACAACATTTACTATACATTTATTGTTTATGTATGTTCATGTATAAATGATATAAATAATAGTAATAATATAGGGTAGGTTGGGGGAAAATACTTCGGTTAGTAGTAATATTTTGAGGATGCTCTTTAATCATTAGTTAAAAATGTTTCACAACAATGCAAGGTATTGGTGGTAGGGTGAGGTATGAGAGCCCTGTATGATGATATGTATGTTTGTTTTGTAAGTTCACAACTATTACTATACACTTATTGTTTATGTATGTTCATGTATGAGTGATATACTTCAATAAATTTAAAAAAAAAATTTTTAATTAAAAAAAAAAGACAAATGCCATAGGATGGGTTGACTTAATGAGGAATTTATTGACTCGTGGTTTCAGAGGCCAGAAGGGTTGCTTCCCACCCTGCTACCCCCCAACTCCAGGTTGGTTTCTTCTGGCTGGTTGACAATCTGCAGTTTCTTGGCTTTGCTGGCACATGGCAATGCACATGGCATCATCTTCTTTCTTTTCTGGGTTTTGTTGACCTCCAGCTCCTGGCTGCTCCCTGTGGCTTCTCTTCTATGTCCTATTTCCTTTGTTTGTAAGGACTTCAGCCATTTTGGGTCAAAGCCCACCCTCATTCAATTTGGGCACATCTCAACTAATAACATCCTCAAAGGTCTTATTTACAAATGGGTTCACACACACAGGACCACCGAGGGGGACCAGAACATACATTTTGTGGGGGACATGACTCAATCCCCAACACCTCAACAGATATTTTTTTTCTTCCTCATCCTAATGAGATTCAATAATAATGTAAAAAGAATTTGCCATAAGCTATTTTGCCATTATTTTTATCAGCAATATTTTGAAAAAGTATAGATTTTAATAGATTCAAAATAGAAAAATGCTACAATTTTAAATTTCCTCTTCAGCAGTCATGTATCCATATTTACTAAAGATTATTAATAGAAAGCAGATGCTCTGACTGTTTGCTTTCACCTTCTTCTTTTGGGGGGCCACTCCCCTCCCCACATGTTCCACTGAATGACCTTTCTGATTTCCAGTTCTGTGCCACTGTTGCTCTTCCGTTAGAAGGAATTAGCAGGCCTTTCACATTTTTTGAAGGGAGCATCAGCTAGGGTCCATAGAAAGAGTAATGGCTTAGAAACCTTGATGAATACCAATTCTCTCCGGGCACATCAACTCTAAGTGTGCCTGTGTATGCATGGAGAAAATGGCAGATTTGGATAAACATCCTGAATCGTTTTGATAGAGTTCCTGGATCTGCTGGCTGCCCACATTCATGGGATGCTTTGCTCTTGCTTGATCTAGTTTTTTCAACAATAACGTTAACCCTTTCTCTAGTCACAAGGGAAAAACAGGCTCCATGTTACAACTTGCCCAATCATTGTCATTCAAAAAAGTCCTATCCAGCTCCTACTTTGTGTAAAACATGACACTAGACCCTGGGGTGGAAATTATTCCCTGCTTTCAAGGACTTTATATATGGGCAAAGCAGTAAGATATATAAGCAGTAAATCAGAATGGAATAATAAAATGAGTCATAAGATAATCATAGACAGGGACCATCCCAATATATATGCTTGGGTATAACTCAAAGACCAATGGGCAGGTTCACCAGGGATCTGGTTGCATGAGTGGCTGAAGGCATGGAGCAAAATAACTCAAATCTCAGGGAAAAGAGTTGAAATATACCAGCTTGATCTGAGAACAAAGCCTGAGGATCAAGCTATTTTGAGTAGCTCGTGGGGAAGATCGCTCAGATTATCCCACAATCTAGTCCCTGTGAACTCGTGCCTGATTCC
>JAQZBX010006659.1:0-52580 GCA_029593785.1 Cabassous unicinctus | reverse complement strand
TTCAATGTTCTGCTTCACTTCCTGGTTTTTAGTTTGTTCATTGGATTGGTCCATGTTTCCCTGTTTCTCAGTGTGGTTTGTAATTTTTTGTTGTCGTCTAGTCATCATTTTATCTTGATGGTTTTTTTCAGTTGATTATCTTCTCTCTCTGCTCTAGAGTTTTATTTAGCTGGTGGTTCTGTGTGTGTGTAAAGTTTTCTCTTTGATTCTTTTTCTTCTCATTTTATTTCCTTGCCTCTTTCTATGTTCCCTTGAAGGCAAAAGATTAGGGCCGGAGGAATTGAAAGATGTGAGAAAGGAAGAAGGATAATAGTAATATTGATAAAAGTTAGAAGAGGGGCCAAATAAGACTTAATGAGGTAAATATTTAACTCATGTAGGTTGTGTAGAGTAATAGGAAAGAAAGTGGAGTAAATACAATATACTGGGAAACCAAATAGAGGAATATATATATAATGATTTAGAAGGCTAGAATTATGAGGTGGGAGAGAAAGAGTTAAGAAAGGGCTTAAAGGAAAGAGATAGTATTAATAAAAAAAGAAGAAAACAAAATAGAGGGAATAGAAATTGACACCCTTGAGTTGCGAGCATATGGAAAAATGTGGTATTTAATAGCCACAACAGAAGACAGAAGGCAGAAAGATGAGGGAAGGATAAGAGATATTTTGGAATACAAAATCAATATATAAAGAGAATGGGAAATTACTGAATAAGAAGCACAGCAAAGAAGAGAAAAGCTCTCAGCACCTAATTTTAAAAAAATGAAAGAAAGAAGAAAGGGGGGAGGAAAGAGGAAAGAAAAGCAAGAGACAACAAATCAACAGAGAAGAACCAAGCAACCACACAGGCAAGCAGTGAAACAAAGCTAAGAGGGATCAATATTCCCTGAGTTCCCCGTGGATCCTCTCAACCTGATTGTGTTTATCAATAAATTTCCCCCCAGGATTCTATATGCAGGTCCTGAAGCAGCTTTTGGCTATTAAACTAAAGTAAAAAGAATTTATTTTTCATTTATTAAAGTGACCGTTTTATTTATTTATTTAGTATTTGGCATAATACAGGACCAAAAATAAGTCCTTCTCTAGACCACCCCCCTCATGGAGGGGACCTTAACTGGGCTCATGGAAACTAATCAAGCACTTCCCAATTTCTGGCTTCCCCAGGAACACTAAATTTCTCATGTTTGTCAGTGTAGGACGCTGAAAACGGCAGACTCCGCCCTTCTGGGTCACAGCCCAGGGTCACTGATTTACTCGGCAGATTAGCCTCTCCCCTCAGCCTGGTGCTGCTTCAAGCTGGCTTATGCACTCCCCAAAATTATGAGGGGGTCCAGGCAGCCAAATCAACAGCGAAAATATCCCCTCTCCGCTTTTTGTCAGAACTCTCGCTCTCTTAGAGTGTGTCCCTCTCCCCAGCTCCGTGGGGCCCGTGGCTTATCCCTGGGCAGCTAGTCTAATCCAATTCCTCAGGAGTTTCACCACTCCCCTCATTTGGGTGCTCATTCACTGCAGCTGTTTTGTTCATCTAAGTTGCAGGGGGCTTCAGGCAGCCAAATCCCCAGAAAATAAAGCTCTCTTGCTGGGGCTATCCCCTCAGAAAACGCCCCCTCCCACCGGGCCCTGTCTCCCAGTTACCGGACGGAAGTTGCGGTTCCAATCGGCTTTCTTTTTTTTTTCCCATAAGGGTGGGGGTCAGCCGTTTGTGTTAACCACCACAGGCAGGCTTAAAACTCATGAATCTCTATGGTTCAGTCCACACCGTCGATCTGCCCAGATAGATGTCCCAAGTTTCTCACTTCACACGCCCACAGCACAGACCCCCATGCAGGATCAATGCTACTGATTTTTGACCATTGATCTGATAGTCTGCGACATTACTGAACTCCTTTATAAGTTCTGGAAGCTTTGTTGTAGATTTCTCAGGGCTTTCTATGTATAGAATCATGTCATCTGCAAATAATGAAATTTTTAATTCTTCTTTTCCAATTTTGATGCCTTTTATACCTTTTTCTTGCCTCAGTGCTCAAGCAGGTACTTCTAAGACAATGTTAAATAGGAGTGGTCATAGTGGGCATCCTTGTCTTGTTCCCGATCTCAGAGGGAAGGCTTTTAGGATTTCACCATTGAAGATGATGTTAGCTTTGGGTTTTTCATATATACCCTTTATCATATTCAGAAAGTTTCCTTTTATTCCTATCTTTTGTAGTGTTTTTATCAGGAAAGAGTGCTCTATTTTATCGAATGCTTTTTCTGCATCTATAAAGATGATCACGTGATCTTTTCTTTCAATCTGTTTATGTGGTATATTACATTGATTTATTTTCTTATATTGAACCATTCTTGCATACCCGGGATGAAACCCACTTGGTCATGGTGTATAATCCTTTAGATATGTTGTTGAATGTGATTAGCAAGCATTTTGTTGAAGATTTTAGCATCTAGGTTCATTACAGAAATTGGTCTGTAATTTTCCTTTCTTGCGGTATCTTTGTTTGGTTTTGGTATTAGGGTAATGTTTACATCATAGAATGAGTTAGGCAATATTCCTTCTACTTCTATTTTTTGCAAGAGCTTAAGCAGGATTGGTGTTAGCAAGGTTTCATCTGCAGGTTTTGAGGCAGATTTTAGCAATTAAACTAAGCTTAAAAATTTTTTATTTTTATTTTTTTAAAGTGACTGTCTTTTTATTTTTTTTGGAGAAATAAGGGACCCAAAAGAAGGCCTCTTCTGGACCAACCCCTTCATTGAGGGGACCCTAAATAGGCTTGTGGAAACTAATCAAGCACTTCCCGCTTCCTGGCCTCCCCAGGGGAGCTGAAGATCTGAGGCTTGTCAGTGCAGAACGATAAAATTGACTGACTCCACCCCCTCCAGTGCCAAGCTTCACTATCACCAGGCTGTTAGTTAAATCAGGCTTCCTCAGCCTGGTGCCACTTTAAGCTGGCTTATTAACTCTGCAAACCTGTTAAGGGGTCCATGCAACCAAACCCACAGAAAGGAAACCTCTCTCCACCTTCTGTCAGAACACTCCCACTCTCAGAGAATGCTCCCTCTCACCAGGTTGCAGGTGGGATTCAGGGCGCATCCCTGGGCAGCTAGGTAGATCAATGTTCCTCAGCAGATTTGCCACTTCCCTCAGCCTGGTGCCGCTTCAAGCCAGCTATTTTGTTCCCAAAAGCTGCAACGGGTTCCAGGCATCCAAATCCACCGAAAGTAAACCCATCTCGACCCTCCACCAGAACCCTCCCACTCTCGGAGAACGCTCCCTCTCATTGGGTTGCTGGCGGCAGTCATGGCTCGTCCCAGCCTTTTTCTCTGAGGGTGGGGCTCAGCCGTCTGTGTCCACTACCACAGCCAGGGAAAAAACTCATGAATCTTTCCTGAGCAATCCACCTCACCATCGAGCTCCCTCCAGATCAATGTCCCCAAGGTTCTCCTTCCATGCGCCACCAGCACAGAGCATTCATGCAGGGTCTTGTCCCCAATCAGCCATCATCCAAGAAAGAGTCAGTGAGTGCCCTTCTAAACCGATGCCATCTTACCCCTCCTTCTGCATTGTACTTCTTGATGTGTGAAACTTGGCATTCCATAACTTGGAACAGCTGCAGTGCAAACATAGCATTTAATTGCAGTGGAATAGGTTTTAGGGGGTAGGCAGTGAGTGCTCTCTTAGCATTGCAGCTGAAGAATAGAGTGAATGGATAATTATCAAACCAATCTGGTAGGCATATATATGCTCTACCTCTCCTTTGGAAGCAGTCTTTAAGGCTAATCTAAGGTCTAAAGACATTATAGACATTTAGAGGCACTTGAATGTATAGATTCACAGGCTTCTCTCAAACCCACTAAATAAGAATTTAAAAGGGTAGGGCTCAGAATATAATGTTTTTACAAAGACAACCCAGGTGATTTCATTCAGCATACATTTTTGGTATCCATCAAAAAGAATGACTGGGTTAAGTAGATAAGGAATTTTACTGTTACCAAGGCTTAGAAAAAAACCTCAGTGTATGTTCTCTGGGAATTCTTAGAAGTCAAAACTCATTTTGCAATCCATTAATAACTCTCCAGTCTTCTTGTCACTATCAAATGGAATGAGAAAATTAAATGATTAACATGCTCTTCAACCTCTATGACAGAAACTGGAAAAATGTGGAGACATCAGCATATAGCTATTATGATTCATATTTGTTCCTAGTTTTGTTTTTGATAATAATGCATTCAGGCAGTTCTATTTGCATAGATATATTTCCATGTGTGGATGAGCATGGGCTTTATTTCAAATATTCTTGTTGAATAACTGGTGCTATTGCAGTAAGAAATAAGACTATAAGATGCAGAATGATCTCCACATTCGCTGTCATTTTTATAAACAATAAGTGAAAGAAAATAATCAATTGTATGCATGCTTTCACATTTCAGTTCTGTTCCTGTTCTCTTCCTGGTATCTTTTTTCACCTCTGTAGCCCTTTTCTAGAATCTCAACTCACATTCTATACAATTGGTTCAATTTTGATGCACCTAAGACTACTCTGATTTTCTAAGAGAAAATACTCTTTTCTGACTCACCATTACATTATTCTGTATTGTTTGTAAAATGTTGTCTTCCAGAACTTCATATAAATCCTGTATTACAAAAGCATTTAAATCTCTTTCAAGTGTTATTGCAAGTTGCAACTGGGGTATAAGCAGTAGAGACACTGTCATATGTGACAGAAAATGTCAGAAGAAGGAAGAGAACAGGAACTTATTTCAGGTCATGCCTGGCACCATGTCAACTTTCTGCTCTATCAGACTTTGTGAAATGAGTGATTTTATCTGTCAGTTTCTTCCAGGAATGAACTTGATACTGTGTGTGTGTTAGTCATTATGTAAATATATGTTGAAGGGATGATAAATGAACCTGATTGGCACTACCAATTTATATTCATAGGAAAAAAAGGAATTCTATCTCAGTAGGAATTATGAAAAATCCTTTAAGAGAAACATGGGAGCAGTCCTCTTAGACAGTAGGGTGAATGCAGGATTTGATCCTAGGTTTTCCCCAGAGGACATGTATGATACATAATTCTAGTGTTCATATTCCATATAATTTTCTAAGATTCTACAATAATTTTTCCCTCTTATTTTCCTTAACCAAATTTTAATTTAAATCTTTTATGAATCCAAACCTGCTGTATATGTTTAAAATTTCTTTTTCAGCACATAATGTAACACCATCCAAAGTGCTTTGTATATTTATATTCCAATGAATATGTGTAGCAGTTTGATATTATTTATGAATTCCAAAAAGAAATATAGATTATGTTTGTAAACTGGTCAGTTCCTCTGGCATGATAACCCTTTTATTGTATTACATTCAGCTGAGGAATCTGATTAAACTACATTAAGATTAGGGTTCTGATCCAACCATGTCATTAGAGTGCAACTCAGGGTTGAGTACCAGTCCCTTTGGGGATAAAACAGAATTTGACACAGAAGTAAATACACAGAGAAGGGGGTAGACACTGAACACAAAAGCAGATATGCAAGAAGAAAGAGTTCTCCAGAGACATGGCCCCTGGAAGAGAGATGAGCAAGATAGTCTACAACTGACCATGTGGAAAGAACAGAGCAGATGAGCCCAGAAAGAAATAAGCTGTCGGGAGAAAGAGGAGCCTTATGCCTGCCCACAGCTAACATAGGAAAAGGCTGGGTCCATGGAACCTTAAGAGGAAAGAATAAGTCTGAACCCTCACAGACATTGCCTGCCATCTTGCTTCAACACGTGGCAACAGAGTTTGGTGAGAAAGTAACTTTGATTTGTACTCTTTAGGGCCTTGTAACTGTAAGCTTTCACCCTAAATAGATACCCTCTATAAAAGCCAACAGCGCACTGGTACTTTGCATCAGCACCCCTTTTGGCTGACTAATACAAAACCCTTACTTGCTCATTTGATTAAAAATTTTTCTAGATGAAAAAATGTTTTTTCAACTCACAAAATAGCCGTATATTTTACAAAATACTGCAAGATTTTGGTGGCTTTAGTCACAGGAAGCCCTTTATGGCCAGGGGAAGTAAATAAATAATAGAATTGTTATCTCTTTTGTCAAAGGGAATAAGTATCCAAGGTACTTAACTATGGTTCCTTTTTAAAAAGGGAATCCACAAGTCAATGTAGTTATGTATTATTTTGTCAAGGAGGAGGGATGATGTAAGGAAGTCAAGTGTTCTGCCTCCTCACCCAATTTTCCAATTCAGAATGCAGTTAAATGTAGATATAAATCAAACAATGCACATTAATAAGCATTTATTAGAATTCACACACCTCAAAATTTCTACTGAAGATGTTCAAATTATTTTCTTGTGTTTCCTTTCAACAGAAATATAACATAAATATTATTATTCCCATTTAAATTTGAAGAGAAAACAACTGAGAGAGGATCTAAACTCACCCAAAGTCATTTGAAATCTGTGGAAGAAGAGATGCAAATGCACATTTGTCTGAATCCAAATAAAATATCTTTGGCCTCTGTTTGGCATATGATACTTTCTTCATTATTGGGAAACTCCTTATGATTTCTTGTCACCCTTTCTTACCTTCAGTTTTTTGTTGGCCTGTGTTGAAAATACTTTGCCTTAGAAGTTCAAGGTACACTAATTGTTTCATTTAACTTCAACAATCCTTGGATTGGCATCTTTTGAACCTTGAAGGAAATAAAACAGTAAACTCCTAAGAGACAAAAAAAAAATTAGATGAAAAGTTGACACACATAAATTCTTTCTGGGTTTCAGGGTCTGTCTCATGCCAACTTGGTCTTTCACTTTCCTGTACCAGTACTGTCTCATATTTTTTCAGACATGGTGTAGAAGTTCAGGTAATGAAATGAAATACTGCCACTGACATGAATCCAATGGCCTTTCAAATTTTTTTGGTGGAAAGATCATTTTAAGAGTGTGTAATTACATCTGGGAATCAAGATTAATGGTGATTAAGAGAAAGGATTGAAAGTTCCCACCTACTGAAACCTTTAAAACTGTGATAGGAAACTCATAGAGAATTAATTAATTATCAGAACATTAATTTTATTTAGTTGGGATTACTGCTAACATCACACATTAATAATAAAATATTTTAAAATTCAATGTTAAATTAGAGCTGAGTGGATAGTACTTTTCAATTCCAAATTTTCTGATGTAGTTTTGCAATTATTATTTCATTGATCCTATCTTCCCCTCATTATCTACCACACCTTAACCAACACACACACATAACACTATTAACAACACCAACAAGTTGGTAGGGATTATGCCAAAATTTAGGACACCAAAGAAGAGTAAGATTTTAACAATGATATGAAGAGAACTCTCTTAATTGTGTTTGAGGCTCAGCGATTCATCTGCAGGCTTGAACTATATAGTAAACATTTTCTATTTGGCCAGAAAAGAAGCTGTTTAAACTTACCTAGAACATCAAAACCCAACTTGTCACCACTGTTTTTGGAACTGTTGCCTGACAGAAGTCAGAGATTTGTATATTACCTTATCCCTCCCTCAGGTATTTCAGAACCTTTGGGAATAGTGATCTAGTTATTTTAAAAATGTAAATTGTTTTTATTACAAATGTTGTATGATTTTTCTTGAAAAACAGGCAAGAATATAGAACAACTAAAATGAAATCAAATTCCATAATTTAGAGATATTCACTGAAAATTTTAGTGCATTTTTTTAGATAATTTTCCTATTTTTTACAAGAATATATATATCTATTTTGTGTATTATAAAATATAAATATATTATTTTAACAACAATAAAAATACATAAAATCTACAAATAAATTTTGCTCAATAGTATACTATGAAAAGATTTCTAAATTGAGTTCTGATTTTTGATATCTGGATTCCTTCTGATTTTATCATAAATTCTTTCACCAGTCCCCTGTTAATATAAACCTAGGTTTTTGGCAACTTTCAATATTGTAAATTATATTCTGATGAACACATTTCTACCTTCATCTTTCCTCATTTTTGGGATAATTTTCTTTGTAGAAACCATTAGAAAAGGAATTTCTATTTAGAGTGTACACATATTTTAAGACTTCTGACAAATATTTCCAATTTATCTTCCAATATTGCTACTATATTTTATATCCCCCTTAATAATGAATGCTAGCAACTATTTCCACATACTTTTTCTATCAGAGCTTATTATTTTTAATATTTGAAAGTGATTGGGGAGCACATTGATTGGAGGCTAGAGGTGTTTTTATATAGGCTAGGTTTGGGGATTGAATCATGGCTCCCAAAAATGATGTTCAGGTAAAAACTCCTGATCCTGGTTGTGTGAAATCATTGGTAAACAGAATCTTTGAGTATGTTATTAGGTAAGGTGTGCCCAATTTGAAAGAGGATAGGCCTTAATCCTATATCTCTGAAATCCATAGATGCAAAGGAAATTGGAAACAGAACGGAAGCCATGGGGAGCAGCCAGAAGCAGGACATCAATAGAATGCATTGGAGGAAGAAGACATCATTGTGTCCATTGATTGCCATGTAACAGAAAAGCCGTAAGTCCCAAAGGTTGTTGGTCAGCCGGAAGATACCTGTCTCCTGAGGAAGCAGGCTTGTAGCCTCTGAAATCATGAGCCAATAAGTTCCTTTTGAAGCCAACCATTTATGTGTTATTTATTTTAACAGCTAGGAAACTAATACAGGTTAATTATATTCATATTTTTCCTTTTTTTGTAGTCTTCATTTTGTTCTTAATGATTTATAAGAGTCTATAAAAAATCATTAGGTCTATTAAACTCTACCTGTTATGTTTGACCCTTTATTACCAAGTTGTAATTTATTTATTTTATCAAGGAGTTTCCTAGCAAAGGAAGGCTTTAATTTTCATGGGGAATCAAATTTTGCTCACATGTGCTTATATGGCTTAAGCATTTCATGCCATCCTTAGAAAGATCTTATAAAATCCATGGTTATGTAAATAGTTATCTTTTTCTTTAGAAATTTGTGAAATTGGATGGCATTATCATCTTTGTCTAAAATCAATTGGTTACAGATGCAGATTCGTTTTTTTATCTGAACTATCAATCCTACTACATTTGTCTATGTTTCTATCATTCTATCAGTTCCAGACTCTTTTCATTACTGTATCTTTGTAATAAAATTTGAAATTAAAATTGCAAGTCATCCAAATTTGTTCTTATAGAAATTTTTTTTTGGTAATTTGGGACTTTCTGCAATTCCATATGAATTTGAAGTTCACTTTTCCTTTTCTGAAAAATAAAAGAATATTGACTGGGATTGCATTAAATCAGTAGATTGCTTTGGACTGTTTTGATGTCTTAACCATATTAAGTCTTCCAAATCTTAAGCATGGGATGTTGTATAATAATTTCCTTTAAAAAGAATAATAGTAGGTAACTAATCTTTTGTTAGAGTCAGATAAAGATTCTGGAAAATTTAAGCTGAGAAAGAAAGTATGGCCATGATTTACCTAGGTCAAAAGTGTAAAAAATATTTGAAGCTGATGGAAAGCTTTTGCAAAACACCCTGGTGAGAAATATCTTGGTGTCAATGGAAAACTGAAATAATACCTTTCTGTTTGAAGTGAAGTAATGAAGTGGGAGGAGGTTGTTAGGCAAGCTGGGGGAATGTACAAGATGTTATTGGTTATGTTAACTATGAAATTTATCCCAAAGGAAATAGAGAGGAACCAAATTGCTTTTAGCAGAATCATGTGACACAATTTACATTTCAGAAAGACTATTGTAGCTGCTTTGTGAAGATGGATTGGGGAAGGAGCAAGAATAGAATAAGAAAAACCCAGAAAGGATCTAGAATTGTGACTTAGGCTATGGAAAGAAATGCATTAATACATAATTAATTGATAATAGATTGGATGTCTGAGATAGAGGGCCTGGGATGAAGTCCAGGGATAGCTCAAGAATGGCTTTCCAAGTACTGGCTTAAGTATCAGGGGTAGTGATGCCATTTTTGCTAAGACTTGAGACCCATGGAAAGGAAAGGAGCTGCTAGGCTGGTCATGATCTTGAAGTTCTTTTAATAATGGCCTAGGGAGCAGGAACTTCATCTAGAAGTCATTGAGTCATGAAATTCAACAGGATTCCATGTATAGTTAAAGTAGAATGAACACAAGCAATAGTGGGAAAGGTAAATGGAAAGAGAAGGCAACCTGGGTGAATGAAAGGCTGGTGTAGAGAAAAATTTTGTTTGAAATTTGGCAGCTACTTCAGGGTTTCAGCTTCACTTGAAGGCCAAAATGCATGATAATGAAACAGGGGCAGGTGGGAAAATGGGCATTATCAAGAGCAGCAGAGGAAGATAAGGGAGTAGAATTAAGCAAAAGGGCAAGTAGATACCCAATTGAATCCCGTTTCAGAGAGAGAGAGGGCTACTGCCAAACTAGTGACAAATTCTTAGGCTGTATTACTTCTAGCATTTAAGATGAAGACCATCAGGCGATTGTCTTTTTCTACAGTACCTTGGTAATCAAGCATTTCTGTCAATTCCCTTATTCTTGAATTCAATGCCAACATTTTTATCTTATTTTTTATGTGTTATCACTTGACATTTTGTAAGTAATCTGCTCTCTGAGGTTGTTTTAAAAAAAAATCTTTCATTCATAGTCTGAAAATTCGTCACAATATATCTACAGGTGGATTGAGTTTTATTTAATCTGCTTAACACTCATTGGACATTTTTAAGAAAAATATTGGGGTCACATTTGGGAAATTTCTCCTCCATTATCTCTTCTAATTTGGATTTTCTCTTATTCATTCTATACTTTCATTTTGAAACTTCTTTAATGACTTATCTTTCAAGATAATCTATATAACTCTTATTTCCTTTTGCATTTTTCATCTCTTTCTCACTGACTTTTGAGTCTTGGTAAATTCCACAATTCTAGACCCAATTATAAATCTTCTGATTATTGTGTTCAGTCATGTACAATGTATTTATTCTTCATATTTAAACTGTATAATTTATTTCAAATCATCTAGACATTGTTTTCATGATGTTTATTTATTCTTCATCATATCTACCTGTTCTAGATTTATGACTTTTTATTTCATAATATTTGGTTCTTTTTACACATAATATTCTTACTTCTTTGAGGAGCTTAAATATACTTCATTTAAACTCATTTTGAGATTCATTCATTAGTTAAATTGTTCCTGAGTGAATTCATCTCCCATTTCTTGTCTGCTGAAATGTCTTTATTATTAATAATTTTCCTCATGTACACTGGAATATTAATATACTACTTTAGTTGAATTGAAGTGGTTTTCTCTGTATCTCCAGAGATCAATCAGGTCTGCTTCCACCAGACCATAGGAACCTCTACCCCAGAACTAGGATGTCTAAAAATATTCAAGAATAGTTTATTGTAATTTTTTACTTTTAAAGAAGGTTTAGATTATATAAACATTACATAAAAATATTGGGGATTCCAATATTTCCCACCCCCAGCTCCTCCAACACAATCCCACATCAACAACATCTTTCATTAGTGTGGTACCTTTGTTTATAATTGATGAAAAGTCTAAGCTCACACAATTAAAATTCTAGCTCATACCAGATTCAAGGGACCTCAAGATGTATGCTTCCTCTCAAGTTCTTAGGTCAGACCAGATGTATTTCTACACATTCATGTAACACCTTTCACAGTTCCTGTCAATGCATGGAGTCTTGATCACTCATCCTGTGCTCATCCATATACTCCTTCTTTAGCTTATCTAGAACCAAGTAACCATTTCTTTTTGGGGAAGTAGAATAAGCAAAGTTTCAGCCACCAAACCAGGAATTAAGAAGAGAAAAAAATCATTTACATGGAAGGTCATCTTTGGTTTATCATGAATTGGATAAGGAATCATTGTTCCTCAAAATATCACTGGAAAAGGGACAGTTGGAAATGATTTCAGTTTCTTTTTGCAAGCACTTTACAGCAATTTGGAATGCTTGGATGACAAAGATCCCAATAATCTTCAGCATAATATTCATCTCAACATACATTTTTCTCCATATCCTCAAATATTGAAATGACCCTACCAGCAACTATGACTTCATTAAAATCACAATGGAGCACAAGTGACATATGATCTTCTCTCCTACCTGGAAGGGAGAGAATAAAGTCCTTATTTTGTTTATGTTGTCTATTTCTTTCTGGTGTTACATGAGCTCTGACATTCATAGCTTCAGGGATCATTAACCAGCACTAATCAGAAGAGGTAAGATTGAGGGTGTTAGACCATAAATTTATGTGGTATTCCCAAAACTTAGAAATCCCTGCCTTGAGCATTGTCTCACTTGTAAGTGTATGTGAATGTGTGATGGGGACATCTTTAAATTCCCTTCTAAGTTACTTGCCACAAGCCCTTTATTTTTTACTCCAGGGTAATAGAAATCTGTAGTTGTTGTGTATGTCCTAGATGTTTGATATAGTGGAAAATATATGGGGTAGTTTCCAGGTACTCTTTTCTGCTTTGGGGTGAGAAAGGACAAGAGTTTCCCACATAACCCTATGTTCCCATAAAAGTGCAAATATTAGAGGAAACCAATCTGTAGAAGGAGAAATTGATCACCACAACTTGTGGATCATTTTAGTATGCTTTACAAGGGCTAAGGAGTAGATAACCATACCAAATATTAGGAATTCAAAATGTAACTCTATTTCTGCATTGATCTTAAATTACTGATTTGCAGTTTTTAAATTTAACATGACTTTTGCTTTCCCAGGCAGGGACACATTGAATTTTGGGTGTTTCTCATCACATGAATGGTAGGCAGACCTAAGTCTGCTATGTAGGGCATATTGTTTGGCTGCCCTGGGACATAGGTGTGTGAGACAGCCCATCTCTATGTTGGACCCTAGAGTGCACAATTCAAGAATGTTCTTGGCTAAACGCTGACTGGCATGAGCCCTTTTTGACATAGTTTTCTTCTAATGCAATAAACAACAGTCCATGAATGGCTTTAGTTTATTGACAAGGGTTAGGACTAAATCAGCCTGGGGAGGACGTGTTCCCTGGGATATTGTTATGCATGGATTTGGATGAACTCATAGCACCTCGGGTGAGGAGGATGATTTTCAAAGATATTTTTTAAATATTGTGTTTCACCTGGGCATAGGGCCTCAGATGCAGAGCCCCAGGGCAAAAAGTGATACAGATCCCGCTATTTTCTAGAGAATCTGGAAAAGCTTAGAAAAAAAAATGTTTATTGTATCCATTAGATTTGACTTTCTAGTTCATAACAACATCATACACACACACACACACACACACACACACACACACATATATATATATCTGCTTGAGGCTGCAGATTACATTTCAGCTCTACCTCCCCCATACTTTTCATACACTTAAAGCATTAACTGAAATTCATAGAGATACTTCTGAGATATACCCTTTGATTTTTATTTTCTTGTTCTTGAATGTTCCCCTTTCTACATGGAGATTAACTGATCCCAACTGCTTCCTCAGAATGAAATCCAGTGTATTTAAGGATGGAAATCTGATTATTGGTTTGTTTTTCCCCTTTATTCATTTCTAATAAACGAGAGGGTCACCCAGCCTATCAAGGAAATCTATTTGAAGCAGTAAGAGCCTTTTTCATTTAATTTCTGCTTAATTATTATGATGAATGCTGCCTTGGCAATTTGCAGATGACTACTCCACGTGACTAGTCCCTCAGTTCCAACCTCTGGCCCTCATCCCAAAATGTCCATAATTTATTAAAATTGGTAATTCAATCTTTCACCTTTTAGTATAATGTTTGCTGTGAGTTTTTCATATATGCCCTTTATCATATTGAGTGTATTTCCTTCAATCCTATCTTTCAGAGTGTTTTTATCAAGAAATGATGCTGTATTTTGTCAAATACATTTTCTGCAACAATCTAGAGGATCATGTTATTTTTCTTCACCTATTAATTAATGTGATGTAGTACACTGATTAATTTTCTCGTGTTGAACCACCCTTGCATGCAAGGGTAAAACCCATTTGATTATGATGTATAATTATTTTAATGTGCTATCGGTATGATTAGCGATCATTTGTTCAAAAGTTTTGCATCTATATTTACTAGGGAAATGGGTCTACAATTTTCTTTTTTCATTTTATCTGGCTTTAGCATTAGTGTGATGTTGGCTTCACAGAATAAGTGTGGTACAATCCCTCCTGTTCAGTTTTTTGGAAGACTTTGAGTAAGAATGGCATTAAATCTTCTTTGAATGCTTGGTAGAATTCACCTGTGAAACCATCTGTCCCATGGCTTTTCATTTTGAGGAGATTTTTAATGACTGTTTCAACCTCTTTATTTGTGATTAGTTTGTTGAGTACTTCTACTTCTTCTAGGGTCAGTGTAGTTTGTTCAGATGTTCCTAAAAATTTTTCCATGTAATCTATGTTGTTTAGTTTGTTGGCTCAGGGCTGTTCAAAGTATCATCCTATGATTGCTTTTGTTTCTGTAGGCTTAGTAGTAATGTCCCAGCTTTCAATTCTGATTTCAGTTATTTGCATTTTATCTCTTTCTTTCTTTGTTAGTCTAGTTGTTTGTCAATTTTGTTGATCTTCTCAAAGAACAAGCTATTGGTTTTGATAATTCTCTCTATTGTATTTTTCTGATTTTCATTTATTTCTGCTCTGATCTTTGTTATTTAATTCTTTCTGTTTTCTTTTTTATTTAAATTTCTTCTTTTTCATTGAGATTAGTTTACTGTTCTTTTACCAGTTCTTCCAGCTGTGTAGTTAGGTCACTGATTTTAGCTTTTTCTTCTTTTTAATAGAAGCATTGTGGGCTATAAATTTCCCTCTCAGCCCTGTCTTTGCTGAATCCCATAGGTTTTTATATGTTGTCTTCTTATTTTTGTGAATCTTGAGTTATTTACTGCTTTCCCCTGTGATTTCTTTTTTGACCCACTGACTGAGTGTTTTGTTTCATATCCATGTACTTGTGAATTTTCTTTTTTTTCTACCTGTTTTTTATTTCCAGCTTAAATCCATTATGATCAGAGAAAGTGCTATGAACAATTTCAATGTTTGTCAATAGATTAAGGTCTGTTTTGTGAGTCAACACATCTATCCTGGAGAAAGATCCATGAGCACTTGAGAGTAATGAATATTCTGCTGTTTTGGGGTACAATGTTCTGTATATATCTATTAGGTTAAGTTCATTTATCATATTATTCAAGCTCTCTGTTTATTTATTGATATTCTGTCCAGATTTTCTATCCAATAAGTAGTGTATTGAAGTCTCCAAATATTATTGTAGAGACATTTATTTTGCCCTTCAGTTTTTCCAGTGTTTGTCTAATGTATTTTGGGGCACCCTGGTTAAGTGCATATCCATTTATCATTATTATTCCTTCTTAGCATATTGCCTCATTTATTAATGTATAATGACTTTCCTTGTTCCTAATAATAGCTTTCCTTTTAAAGTCTATTTCATCCAAAATAAGTTTAGCTACTCTACCATTTTTTTTTATTACTGCATATGTGAAATATCTTTTTGCACCCTTTCAGGTTTAATTTATTTGTACCTTTTCACTTTTGGGTTTTATCTGTCATAGCTTATTTTCACCACTCTTTTTAGACTTTTTAACTTTTATTGATACAATTTTCATTTCTAGACTTTCTTCCAAGCCTGTCTCTCCTGTCCATTCTTTTCAGGCTGTAGCACTCCCTTTAGTATTTCTCACATTGCTGGTCTCTTGGTTACAACCTCTCTCAGTTTCTGCTTATCTGTGAATATTCTAAACTCGCCCTCATTGTTGAAAGACAATCTTGCCAAATATGAAATTCTTTGATGGCAGTTTTTTTCTTTATCTTAAAAGTATCATACCACTGTCTTCTTGCCTCCATGGTTTCTGATAAGAAATCAGCATTTAATCTTATTGGACTTCCCTGTCATATGAAGAATTGCTTTTCTCTTGCGTCTTTTAGAATTTTCTCTTTATCTTTGACATTTGATATTGTGATTGGTATGCAAGGTAGCATAGGGCCTGTCTCTTTCTGGGCCTTCTATAATTAGTCTTAATTGTTCTGCTGTCTTCCCAAGTTCAGCTGTGAGCCATCAGGCAAATGAATTTTCTCTCCCTGGGGATGCAGATGTTTGAGCCTTTCCTATCTGTCACATGTCAGGATCAAAAATCTCAGAGCTTTCTCTTCTTGTGTCTGTCCATCCATGTGACCAGCAAGGAGGGTGGGAACTTAACCTGAGACACCCCTCACTAATATAGTGAAATCAAAAGCCCTAAAGCAATCTTATAAAGTAATCTAATCAAAGATCCCTCAATTAACTCAATCAAGGGGTATCACACACAGATGAATAGATTAGTTTACAAAAATGATAATTTTTGGGATTCATAAAATAATCTCAAACTGCCACACATGTTTTTCTGCAGTTATTGACATTGATTTATAGTTTTTTCTTTTTATTCTGTTGATCTATTTAATTACCTAGAATGGTTTTCTAATGTTGAGCCACTATTCTATTCACAGTATAAACTCCATCCAGTTAGAATATACTGTATCTGTGTATATATATATAAACACATATAAAATTACACATATATTGATAAATCAATGTAAAATATATTGTGTTAAAGAATTTTGCATCTATATTTTCGTTATTGCCTTTTTATGTTGTTCATATTAGGGTTTTTGAATACATGGTCATAATGTACATAATATTATCATAGTGTTCTTCAATATATGTAGTTCTGTTGTAAACATCCATTATTCATTCCTGGTAACGGTGATTTGTGTCTTCTCTATTTTTATTTGTTAGCCTGGTTAGAAGATCATCAATTTGAAAAGAGTAGTAATGAAAGTGTGTATTCATGTCTTCTTTCCAAATTAATCTAAATAGCATTGAAGAAGAAATAATGAGGGCACATGTCAGATGTTAGTTACCATGACTATAGACTAACATGAAGATTATTCCATCAGTTTTCATAACACCTACAATCTAGGTCTAGGCAACTCAAGCCCAAGTAAATGTTTGATAAATTTTGTTGTGATGCTGAAAATTTGTCTTCACAATTCTGGATATTATAGTAGCCTTGATCCATTTCTCAATTGGATACATATATGTATGTATTTTTACTATTTATATTATACCTTATTTCCTTATCTTTTAGAAAACTATATAATCTGCTCAGACACATCCAAGTGTTTACTTAGCATATCATCTCCAGAATGCTGTAGTTTATCTTACAGAAAATTAAAAGAAAAATATTTGGAATCTGATTTGAAAGTTCATGACATTTATTGAAATGTAAACATAAGACACAAGGAAGACAACTAAGTCAATACTTATTATCTGAAATGCAATTTTTCCTACTTTATCTGTTTACTTTGTGTTCATGATTCATTAAATACTCCATATTTTTCTGCTGTAACTTTGTATGAGGTAGGAAACAAACATAAGGAGTTTAGTTATGAGCACAAAACTCATTTTTTATAAATGTGATGTGCTCCAAATTTATTTACCTTTCTCAGTATAAATTGGGAAAATGGCTGTGCCCAGATTCATCACAGGGTATATAGGAAGCCTTGATCATCATGAAGTTAATTTGAAGGAACAAAAAATGGTGTACTCGCTTTACAGCAGAAATATTGGTAAATATAAAGATATGGGGTCCATCACTGATGCCACAAAAGGAAGTATTTCCAATATCCATACCAAGGAAAATCCCTACTCAGTGTAATTGAGGGTTCATCTGAAGAGGAGTCAAAGGTACAGTGCTGGCTGAGGAGAGCTCTCCATTTATTAAACCCACAGTCAAGAAACCACATTCTGATGACTTCAGAATTTCATGTTGTTGAGGACAGATAAATTGCAAATGCCCAAACCCCATTCTTTACTTCTTTCCATGTCCATCTTTAAGCAATTGTATCCAGAGGTGAATCCAGGGGTACATATGACACAATTTGCATGGAATGTCTCAGCTTGCTCTTTCCAAATCTGTTTGAAATACTCACATTCCATTCACAATCCTTAGGTCATCAGAAATGTTGAGGTATTTGTTGGCTGTGTCAATATCCAAAGTCATATCCACTGTAGAAAGTAAACAGTTTAGCAAATATTGGCGCACTATTCATTTCTACCAAATGTCACATTCTCTTTCCATTCTTGAATTCAACTCTTCTTTCCTAAATTGGAATGTTCTTGGGGAAACTTCCCTGGACACCCTGATTAGGTTAAATTTTGTATATGGAATCAATGAATATAATTGTAAATATAATTCTTTTCATAGTGGGAATTCTTTTACATTGTTATTTGAATACTTGATTAAATCTTTTTCTTCCTTTAAGTGTGTGATCCATGAAGTCAGGACCTCAAAATTCTTATATGAATTAGTACCAGCCTTGTCCAAAATAGATATCTAAAAGATATTGTGAATGATGGAAAAAATAATTTTACTTATTGCAGAATAATATTGACATATTAAAGTTTGTTTTGTTTTACTTTGCTTGAACACTTCCCAATTTTTCTACTTGACAAAGAAGTTGTCAACATTTCAGGATTTTGTTTTCTTAGAATTGTAACAGTATAAAAAGATATAGCTAGTAGTCCTAGGAAGAAATGCATAATCTCTGGAAAGCCAAGATAGAAGAAGGAATTCCTTTGGGCATTATATTAGTCAGCCAAAGGGGTGCTGATGCAACATACCAGAAACCTGTTGGCCTTTATTAAGGGTGTTTATTGGCAGGAGAAGATTACAGTCACAAGGCCATAATGCTAAGTTACTTCCCTCACCAAAGTCTGTTGCCACATGTTGGAGCAAGATGCCTGCCAGTTTCTGTGAGCCTTCCTCTTTCTCCTAAGGCTCTGTTGTCCCAGATCCTTCTGTTCTCAGTTATAGGCTAATGTAAAGCTTGTCTGTCTCTTCAGGTTTCAGTTCTTTCCAGGCTCAGTTGCTCTATTCTCTCCACAAGGTCAGCTGTAGAATATTAGGCTCTCTCTCTTCCCAGGGCCTCTGCCATGTCTATGGAGACATCTCTTTCATCACATATCTCCTTCTCTGTGTATTTAATTCCCAGGGCTCCAGCAGCAAAACTCCAACTCTCTCCACTGCTGTGTGGTTTTCTCTGTTAGCCCCCACCACCTTGGTCCTCCTGACATGGCCCAATCAAAGCCCTAATCATGATTTAATCAAGTAAAATGGAAGCCTCTGATGTTAGTACAATCTACTTTGCCCAGAGGAAGAGACCAGTTTATCAACATTATCCATTATATAGTTTTGGAATTCATAAGCAATATCAAACTGCTACAATCCACTCTCTGAATTCTACAAACACATTACAATATCCAAAAAACCTTATTTCAGTAGCAATGCTAAGTAAAATATCACATCACTATCAGTTGATAAAAATACAGTTGACCTTAGGGCAAAATCCCATCTGGTTGTAGACCTCTGAAACTTACAAAACAAATTTATCTGCTTCCAATACACAAATGGATAGATAATAGATAAACACTTGCATTACCATAAAAAGAAATTGGGAGGGAAACATGAGTCACGGGTCCCCTACTGTTCTTTAAACCTGCAGGGCATACTTCATTAGATTTCAATGCCTGAGAGTTATTCTCAAGATGGTGGTTTCTTCTCCTTGGGACCTCATGACACCCACCCTTTCCACAGGCTTGCCCAATGGCAATTTCTTGGTTCCACCTTCATCAAGCATCTGGGAGGAAACTGAGCTCCAGACATCTCCCTGCCAGTACCTTGGGGCCATGGCTACACCTTCCCTGACCTCTGAGTAATGTCTTAACCTTCCTAATACAATGAAGTGAAGACAACATCCTCCACAACTTTGGCATACAGGTCCAGCTCTCTCAGAGCAACAAGTTGGTGAGCTGGCCTTCCCTAATCCATGGGGGACAGGCCCACCTCTCTCAGACCTACAGGGTGTTGACCTTACCCTCCCTAATCCTTGGGGAATGTTCCCCACCCACTCTGTTCCCTGGGACAGCAAAACTATCCCTGAAAATTGGGCTGGAACATCCATCCTCTTCAACTGCATCAAAATTTCCAACTCTCTCCTCTGTAAGTCCCCAGCTACCAAGGGGACATCCTATTAATGTGGCCCAATCAAAGTCCTAATCATAATTTAATCAAGTAAAAGTGAAACCTCTGAAGTTAATATAATCTAATATGCCCAAAGGAACAGACCAGTTAATAAACATAATCCAATATTGATTTTTGGAATTCATAAACCATATCAAACTGCTACAGGAATGAAGAGGGATGTGTTTGTTTTCTGGAAGAAGTTTAGGCCAGAACTTGCATGGGATAGTGCCCAAAGGAGTGAGGAAACTTGTATGTGAATGGCTCTGTGGATTGCCAGCATCCCCAATGCATGCTAATCATCAGTATAAGAGCACAGGCCCGATTGTCCTAACACAACCATGTGGATAGAGCCAATGGGAGTCTCCAATATGAAGCCTATGGACCAAGGACCAATTTCTCCATTCTATTCTCTTAGGACTTGGCTCAGTGGAATCCAGAAAATGTGTGGTGTTTGTGCAGGAGGAAAAGTGTCTAGAAGAAGTTTCACCATCCCAAATGTGAGTTTACATGGGGCAAAAAGTATATGCACTTAGAAAATAAAAGAATTCATTTTTTTCACAATTGCTACATACCAAATCACTGCCATTGTATTTCCACCCAAAACATCTGCTCTGCATACAGATAAGCACAGATAATTCACTTTAATAATAAAGGTGTTTCCAAATTGGATCACAAAATAATTCAGAATTAAACTGCAACATGGAGTCTGACAGTATTTTCTATGGCAACAGCTCTGTTTGGGAGGCACAGGGCAAGATCCCAATCCTGACTACGCACATAGACCTCAGTCTACAGGACCCACCACCACTCATTCTATCTCCAGTTTTTGCTTAGGGAGCCTCACTCTGGGCTATTTAAACACATGATAACTGAATGTGTATTCATATTTTGAGAAGACATGGACTAGACAGTGCTGCTCAATAGAATTATGAATATTGCATGTGACTGAATTTTCTAGTGGCCACATTTTAAAAAGTATTACAAAGGGAGTGGATGTGGCTCAAGCTGTTGGGTGCCCTCGATCAACATGGGAGGTCCAGAATTCAGTTCCTAGTGCCTCCTAAAGAAGAGCAGACACAGCAAGCACACAATGAACAGACTCAGACAGCAGACAGTGAGCACAAACAATGAGCAGATAGATGAGGGTGCCATCTCTGTGGGAGGGGGAATAAATAAATAAATATTTTTAAAAAGTAATACAAAGCATAAAATGATTTTAATGATCTTTTATTTAACTCAATATATTCAAAATATTTTTCTACATGTGGCAATAGCCACATTTCATTGCTTAGTAGCCAGCAGTGGCTCCCATATTGGACAGCACAGGTCTAGGTTATGAACTAAATATGAACCTTCTTTTACAGTCTCCCAGTGGATATAATCTATACTCAGTGTTGAGAGTTCACAACTGTTTCTTAGGTGCCCATATTTAATGGAAAGCATTTTTATCAGTTGCTTATTCCAGGGACCTTTGTGGAAAGGGGGCAGACTATATAGATCCTTACCTTGTAACTGTAGCACATTCATTTTTAGAAGAGCTTTTAGGTAGTAGGGGTCCAGGTCTTAAACTTGGAAACTAGCCCCTTCCTTCAGCTGGCAATTAGGTCTGATTTCATTCTTCAGAGAGTCCACAGGGCAGGAGGGGAACAATGAGGCCTTTCATGGGGAACCTTCTTCAGTTAATTGATACAGTGGAAGTAACAGTTATATCCACACTTCAAATACATGAGTTTGCCAAGTTTACCCAGGTAGATAGGAAATCTACATGCTTGTTTAGTATTCAGCCATGGTTACTGTCTGGAGTAAATGTGTATGATAATAGAGCTACAATGAGTTAAATGACAAAAGTCTTTGGGGTTCATTCATCTTTACATGCTTAGAGAAATTTCTATCCCAATGCTAGGTAAAAAAGATAAAATATAAATACAAATACAAATGTGAAAGATGCATGGCCCTGAGCTACTTTTATTTTAAATGCTAGTTGCAATGAAGGACAGGATTCATCCTACAGTTTAAAGTTGAGTTGATGGAAGAATCTGGATTGGGATGCCCAATAGGGAAGCCACCAGACACACGTGACCAATGAACACATAAGATGGAGATTTTCTGAATTAAAATGTGGTAAAAGTGCAAAATACAACTTGATTTTTAAGATCTAATAAGAAAAAGAGAATGAAAATTATTTCATCAAAAACTTTAAAAATTGATCACATATTGGACATAATATTTTGGATATTAAAATTCAGTATCACATGCTTTCTTAAACTTTAGTTATGTGACTATGTGAAAATTTATAATTACATGTGCAAATTACACTATATTTCTCTTGGGCATCATGCAACTCTTTCAGCTGGTCCAAACCAACTGTGGTAAAAATCCATAATAGCATCTAAGAGAATAATGGAAACTCAATTCATCTCCAGTACAGTAGCACAAACTGTGATTTAATTAGGGAAATGAAGAACATTCATTTCTTCTACTTGTGTATTGAAATCTAGGTTTTGCATACTGTTCTTGGAGCAGGGGGTAAAAACATCCCTAAGGACAGTGTATCTGGCATTGCTTTAGCAGAATTCAAAATTTTTCCAATCCCTGGATCTTTCTCTCTCATATCTTAAGGTCAAAGAAATCTGAGAAATGAATTTTAAAAGTGCATAAGTCTGGAATGTCCTCTTCTCAACTTGGGCCATCTCTGGCTTCTAGCTGCTTCCTCTGACAGCTCATTTCTGGAGAAAGATCTGCCTACACAGGGCTTTTATATAGAAGGTCCATCCACCCACCTTCTTCATATCCTGCCTCTTCTCTTTAATTCAATCACATTTTTAATTAATTTGGCAGAAAGGAGTGTTTTACTCCTGACAGAGTGTTTAGGACAAAAAAAAGGAAAACACTTTATACTGAGAATGTTTTTTTTCATCATATGGGGAAAATTGCCATATTATCATTGTAGATGACATCTAAATGGTATTTCTTTTGATGATAACATTTAGAATTAGGACAAAAACTTTTTGAACAAAATATATGACATCATTATCAGTTCTTATGAAATGGATGGCTATAGTTTCAAAAACTGTTTGCTCACTAATAAAACTGCCATATGATGGTCTGATGCATGTTTGTTTTGTAAGCTCACAACATTTACTACACATTTTTGTATGTATGAATGCTATACTTCAATAAATAGTTTTTAAAATAAAAAATTTGCATCTTTAGGTCAAGGAAATTAATTAAAGCTACCCAGAGTCTTTTCCTAAAGTCACTTTCACAAAACCACATTCACTTCTCAAAAAGGGCTTTCTCTCAGCAATTTACAAAATTCAGCTTTAGAAATTTGATAAATAAAAATGTCAGGCTGTTTCTTGACAATCAATCAGCCAGTCAAGAATTTTTATTGTTTATATAAAACATAACTGTTGCTATTTTAACCACTTTTAAGTGTGCAATTCAGTGAAATTAATTACATTTATAATGTTGTACTACTACTATCACTATCCATTCTCATAACTTTTCCCCTCCCCACACATAAAAGCTGTATCCACTAATCAAAAACTTCTCATTCTCCCTTCTTCCCACAGTCCCTGGTACCCTGAAGTCTTCTTTCTGTCTCTATGAATTTGCTTATTTTAGGTATTTTATATGAGCGGGATTATATAATATTTGTCCTTATGGGTTTGGGTAATTTCACTCAGAATGCTTTCAAGGTTCATCCATGTTGTAACATGTGCCAGAACATCATTCATTTTTTTGACTGAATAATATTCTTTTGTATGTATATACTAGATTGTATTTATTCAGTCATCTGTTGATGGACATTTGAGATGTTTCTAACCTTTGGGTATGGTGAATAATGTTACTATAAATATTGGTGTACCAAGTATCTGTTTGAGTCCTTGTTTTAAATGCCTTTGGGTATATACCTTCAAGTGGAATTTCTATGGCATGGGCAAATTCTAAATTTAACTCTTTGAGGAACTACCAAACCGTTTTCTATGTTGCCTGCAAGGTTATATATTCCCACCAACATTGAATAAATTTCCAATTTCTCTGCATCTCCAACACATTTTCCTTTTTTTTTTTTTTTTTTTTTTTAATAATAACCATCCTAGTTCATTGAAGTGGTATCTCATTGTGGCTTTGATTTGCATATTCTTGATGACAAATGATGTTGAGTATTTTTTCATGTGCTTATTGGCTATTTGTACATCATCTTTAGATTAATATTCAGTTGCTTTGTCCATTTCTCACATGGGTTGTTTGTCTTGTGGTTGTTGAGTTGTTGCAATTCTTTATGTAATCTAGATATTTAATCCTTATCATATATATAATTTGTAAATATTTTCTCCTATTATATAGAAAGCCTTTTCACTTTCTTGATAATAGCCTTTAATGCACAAAATTTTTAAATTTTAATAAAGTTGAAATTATCTATTTTTACTTTTGTTCCTCATTCTTTGGCTTCAGATATAAAAACCCAGTGCCAAACCCAAGTCATGAAATTTTGGCCCTGTGTTATTTTCTAAGAATTTTATAGTTTTAGCTCTTATGTTTAATTCATCAATATATTTTAAATTAATTTTAGTGTAATTCATAATGTAGGGATCCAACTTCATTCTTTTGCATGTTGGGGGCAAATTTTCCTACCCCATTTGTTGAAGTGATTATTCTTACCCATTGAATGGACTTTGCACTCTTTGAAAATCAATTGGCCATGGATATGCGAGCTTTCGTTTAAAAGATCACCTTTATTCCATTGGTCTATATGTCAATTTTTATGATAGTAGTGCATTATTTTGTGTATTGTAGCTTTGTAGTAAGTTTTGACATCAGGAAGATTGAGTCCTCTAATTTGGTTCTTTTCTTTTTGTGGTTGTTTTGGCTATATAGGGTCCCTTGTCATTCCATATAAATTCAATGATGGCTTTGCCATTTCTGCAAAAATATAAAAAGGTGATGTTAAGTCTCTTGTTTGCTTATTCTGCAACTACTTTATTTCTTTTCATACCATATCAAAGAAATGCACAATAGTTCCAGGGACCTTGTGTCTCCTCCTTCCATTGCTTTGCACAGTATTAGAAGCCCCATTGCTTTCATAGGAGGTGATATCTGATAGCCATCCCCGGTATTAGGCCCTTAAGTCAGTGTCTAGTTTGTCATTGTCCCTCCATAACTGAATGTTAAAAGAATGGGTTCAATCATTCATGACTCATGTGCTCACAACTGGCCAATATATATATTTTTTCTATCTCTGATTCAGAAGTAAAGCTCTCTTGGAGCCCATGTATCAGGTGTCACACTTGGGGTGTGTCTGGATGGTGACAAGGGTCCTGTGTAGTGTTTTTAACCTGGATGGCTTTGTCCAAAGCACCTGAAGGACTCACACAGCTTTTTCACTGATGTTGGTTGGGGGAGGACTAGCTTCTGACACAGTTTAGGGTGTGGGGAGCTGGGAAATGAGGAAATGTGTGGGGACATCTCTTCATCTTGTGGGCTTATAAACCAGTAGATGACACCAGATATTGATGTGCTGGGCCTGAGTTTGAGAGCTCTTTCTGGTTGACACACAAGCTATTGCTTGGGACCTCCAAGATGAACACTGAACACATTTTGTCATTCTTAGAACTTCTCACTCATATAGGACACACTTTTCATAGACTAGGCCTCTCAACTCTCATCCACACTTTCTTACACATTCTCTCAGACTTACCCATACCTTCACTCCCAAACATATGTTCCAGAAATTTCTCTCAGAATATGTCAGCAAACATGCGTCTTATGTAAATATGCACCCATTTTGGAGTTGACTCCCCAATCACTGCACATGCTCCATGTTACCCTTTATCTCAATATTTTTCTTCTAGTCTAGTCATTCCCCATGTCATCCCCCTTCACTAGATGACATGAATTCAGCAAAACATATGACATAATGATCTAACTCATTGTGTCATTGTTTCTCAGTGTTGACAAACTGTGGGTCTGTGGACTGGCAGTCTGACTTTGTAAATAAAGATTTATCAGAACACATTTACACCCATTTTAATGTATTATTTATGGTTGCTTCAGTGCTACAAGGGCAAGAAGGAACAGTTGTGACAGAGACTATGTGGTCCACAAGCCAAAAATATTTACTATCTAGCTCCTTAAAAATTTTTTTATTGAACCTTGAAACTCTTTATATTTGCAAGTGCCTGCCATCCACACCATCTAAAAGGCAATAGTGGCTCCATTCCCTGTGACACCAATACACTCTCCCTGCATTTCCAAATTGCTTTACACTGAGAAAGTGCTCTGCTCTCTGCTGTTGCTGAATGACTATATTTCTTTTTTTTCTACTTTGGGGGCAATATTTTAGCTTCATTTTTAACCACCTTATTTAATTGTTCTTTTTATTTTGGTTTGGAAATTTATAATTAAAAGCACTATTTAATGATATTTCCTTAAATAAAATTGTAAAAACATTTCATTGTAATAACATATATTACCCCTTAAAATTTTCCCATTTTAACAACTTCCAAGTATTTAATTCAGTGGAATTATTTACATTCACACTACCATCATCACCACAGATTACCAAAACTTTTCCATCACTACAAACATAAACTCTGTACTCTTTAAGCAAAGACTCCTCATTCCTACTGCTCCTAATCCCTCTGGGCTCCTGGTGAACTTTAAAGTACTTTCCATATTTGCTTACTCTAGGTATTTCATATAAATGACATCATATAATATTTTTCCTTTTGTATCTGCCTTATTTCACCAAACATGATGTCTTCAAGGTTTACCTAAATTGTTGCCTGTATTAAAATTTCATTCCTTTATACAGTTGAATGATATTGCATTGTATTTACTGCATTTTGTTTATCCATTCATCTGTAGCCTGTGACAAGGACATAAATTAAATGAAGGAAGTCAAAGCAAACTCATTTCATAGTGGACTCTAATATGGAGCCAAAAGGAATTATGTCATGAAATGTAAATTAAAACTATTACAAAGAACATACCTACACAGTATTCTTGAGGCAATATAACAAAATTTTTAATGCTGCCAAATCATTCATTCATCCATCCCTTCAAAAGTATATTATGCAAAAATATTGTACAAATTCTCAGCAAAGCAATACTGTTAACTTAAGTCCTTGGCACCTTTAGGATAGGCGAGTGCTCTGCTTAAGCGCTCCCTTCTGATATCTTAAGGAGCCACCTGTAAGCAGGTGTTCTGTTTCCTCAAGTTTGTACAAAAAGATGAAAGCATTCTTTGCCATGAAGAAGGCTTCTCATGCCCACTCCTTCCTGGTCTGTGTGGACAGATCTGCTTAGTGCTGTGGTTCAATGTGTAGTTCCTCTTTGTTTCCACACACCAAAGTAATTTCACCCAACATCTCTGTCAGTAAAAAAAAAAATCTGATATGTGATACCTATTCACCTGTCCTTTGTCTTCCTTTTGTTCAGTAATACACTGGGTTAAAGAGATTTTATTTTGTATCTTCTTAAATCCCAGCACCAGTAATGGGCTAAGCAGAAGTCCAGGTATTGCAGACATAAATAGACAGTTGAACAAAAGGAAATATTTTTGCCTCTTACATTCTAAAAATACACAGATAGAAAAGCAAAGACCAACCACAGTAGAAAACAAAATTGCTTTAATGTGAACAAAGTATTGACTTAATTAATCATAAGCTGACCCTCTCATATTGGATCATATATCAAAACCCAACCTCTTTTTTTAGACAAGGGAAAAAAGAATTTATTAAGAAACAAGAAAAGAGATCAGTACACAATCAGGATGAACCATGCACATGGGGCCTGAGTTTAAAAACCTTTCCTCCTCCTCTTCCTAATGTTGTGGAGAAGCCACAGCTGTTTGATGTTCTGACTGGTTTCCCACTTATTAGCTTTCAGGGGACCAATGAGGAGGCATTTTGTTTGGAGGTATTCAGGGCTTCCCCTTAACCCCAGAAGGATTTCCAAATGGGACCTTGTGACCAGGGTCATGGTGGGGTCCTTCCAGCTTTGTTTTGAGAAGCAGACTTCCCTTTAAGGAGCTTCTGGGTAGGGTTTCATGGCCATGCTCTCTGCCAGGACCCAGCCACCTTCTTTCATTCCGTATAATAACCTGCCTAAGCTGCACCCTCAGAAAGTTTGCACACTTATTAAGGAGAAGCTGAAAGGCAATGGTCATTCTTCTGTAGCTGCTTCATGCTGATTAGGGGGAGTAGGCCCTGCCTGACAGAGTGTAAAACCCTCTGTCTATTCTATTGAGGTTGAGGGAAGATTGGTCAATCACTATGGTTGGAACTGGATGAAATCTACAAATGGCTACCCTCTTATTCCAGAAGGCATTGATTCTGGAAGAAATAAACTTAGTTAGAATTTAAGATATATGGTCATACTAAAACAGGGGTTCTTAAAATTTTTTGTTTCATGCACCTCTTTACCAGTTCAGGTGAAAACCATAGACCCCTTACTAATTCCACACTATAATGTGTATTATTTAATAAATGTATCACATATGTACCAACACATCCCCACAAGAATAATGCTCTGGATTCTGGACTTCTAAGATCTTCATTATGTTGCATAAAATAATTTAAGGACATGCCATAGGATAGGCAAGAAAGTGAAGAATTTAAGAAAAAAGAAAGATAAGTACACAATCCAAGCATGGATTGTGGGTGTGAAACAGGATGAGTCATGCCAAAACCCAACTGTTTTTAATGTTCAACGCCCAATATTTCCAAAGAAATTTAGTAATATTGAAGACAGATTGGATTTCACAATTTTACAAGATATTTTTATATGAGGGCACCACATCCTGAATGAGAAAAAAAGACATAGAACCCGATTAATAGAGAGAAGGAGAAAATAAATTACTTATAAACAGAAAAAATAGAAGAAATACCTAAAATGTAGAACAACATGTCCAATATTGCTCTTTGCAATGATGGTAATGTTTTATCTCTGCATCTGTCTAGGCACAGTCTATTACTGAAGCTAGTAGCCAATGTGGCTCTTGTGCTCTTAAAATTTGGCTGGTGCTATTGAATAGCTGAACTTTTAGTTTTATTTGATTTTAATTAACATCAATATAAATTTAAAAGCCACATGCAGCCAGTGTTGCACTGCTCAGCCCTAAAATATTGGAAGAGGCAGTTAGCTAGTGAAATAGATTCAAGAAAAAAATGAAAAAAATGACCCAGAGTCAAAAATAGCAGATGAGAATAAAGAGACAAACATTGATGCAATAAAATTTCACATGCTGCTTTGATACAACAAATGTTTGAAAACAAAGAGGATTTTAAAAAGTGTACATAGAGGAAGGAGGGGTAAGATAGTAACAGATTAAGACTAAATTGTTGAGTACCCTTGTGGTTCCATCCACAACCCTCACAAGGCAGGAAGTACAGTATTCCCTGACCCTCTCTGGGTAACTGCAGTCACGCTTAGCTGACATGGACTAGACTATTGGATACATCTTTGGCTCCATCCTTACTCCTGATAGGGCAGGAGGAGGAATAGTGCTCTCTCAACCTCTGTGCACAATTGTAGTTAATTTCAGCCTGCACAACTTAGATTGTTGGGCAAACTTTTGGATATATCCCCAGCCTCAATAGAACAGGAGGTGTGACTCTGCTCATCAACCTCTCCAGGCAACTGCAGCTGTTTTTGGCCTGCATAGACTAGACTATTGGGCACATCTGTTACTCCATCTCCACCCTTACAGGGGAGGATGATAGACAATACTCCCTCAGCCTCTCCAGACAACTGCAGCTACTTTTTGCCTGCACAGACTAGACTTTTGAACATTTCTGTGGCTCCATTCCCACCCTTGACAAAGCAGGAGGAGAAGCAGTGCTCCTTCACTTTCTACAGGCAATTGCAGTAGTTTTCAGGCTGCATGGACTTAATTGTTGGGTACATCCTCTCTGGGTAACTGTAGCCACTTTTGGCCCACATGGACTGCACTGTTGGATACAGCTGTAGCTCCATCCCTGCCCCTAACAGGGAAGAGGAGTGGCAGAGTTCTCTCAATCTCTTTGGGCAAATGCAGTCAATTTTGGCCCATACAGAAAAGATTGTTGTGCATACTTGTGGCTCTGTCCCCAACCCTGGCAAAGAGGAGTACGGCAGTGCTTTGTCATTCTATCTGGACAACTTCAGTCAGTTTTGATCTGTGTGGTTTAGTTTACTACCGACACAACCAGCTCCATCCCCGGCCTTGTCAGGGGAGGAATGATCATGGAGCTTCATCAGTCTATACAGACAACTAAATATGGTCTTGACCCTCATGGCTTGGATTACTGCACATGGTTGTGGCTCTGTCTCAACCTCTGGCAGGGAATAAATGTGGGAAAACCTACACCAGTTCCTCAGGCAAGGTGGGAAGCTTGAGTGTCCGTAGCTTACAGAACCCACCAAACCTGTGCCTACTCCTCAGCAACCAGCAAGTGAGAAAGGGAAAGAAACAGATGAAAAAGAGCTTAAAAAATTGATTGGCTAAACACTAGCCATGATAAAGCTACAAATTAGGTTGAACCAAGTATCCAAGAGGGAAGTAGCACAAATCCAATCAAATAGACTAAAGAGAAAAACTCAACCAACAATAAATACGCAAGTAAATCAGATGTCAAGACACTGAAGGAAATTACAATTGATAACAAGACACAAGAATATATAGATCAGTGAATGGAACAAACTAAGCTTCCAAATGACATAAAGTTGAGACAACTAATTATAGCTGTTTAAGCAAATCTCCTTAATAAATTCACTGAGAAGGCTAAAGAGATTAAAGATATTGAGAAAACATTGTGTGAGCACAAATAAGAATTTAAAGCACACATTGAAAATTAGCAGATTTTATGGGAATGAAAGTCACAATAAATGAAATTAAAAATACACTGAAGGCATATAACAGCAGATTTAAAGAAGCAGAACAAAGGATCAGTGAGCTTGAAGAAAGGGCCTCTGAAAGCAAATGTAAAAAAAGAACAGATAAAGAAAAGAGTAGGAAAAATGAACAGTGTCTCATGGAACTAAATGATGGCAAGAGATATGCAAACAACCTGTCATGGTTGCCCCAGAAGATGAAGAGAAAAGGGGCAGGAGGAATATTTGAGGAAATAATGGTAGAAAAATTTCAAACCCAATTGAAGGAAAAAGATATTCATGTCCAAGAAGGCCAATATACTCCCATTTGAATAAATCTGAACAGACCAACACTGAGACACATACTAATCAGAATGTCAAATTATAAACATAAAGAGAGAATCCTGAGGGTACCAAAAGAAGAGATTCATCAATGTATTTGATGCCAAATGGGTGGTGACACAGAATACCGGAAATCTGTTGGCTTTTATAATGCATATTTATTTGGGGTAAAACCTTACAGTTATAAGCCTTGATGAGTCCAGTTCAAGGTTGCTTTCTTATCAAAGTCAATTGCCACATGTTGAAACAAGATGGTAACTGAACTCTGCCTAGTCTCTTGGGCCTTCTCAACTGTTCAGCTGCTCTGTTATCTTTGGCTGCAAACTATCAGACAAATGGCTCATTTTCCTTCCTGGGGCTTTAACTCTTTATACCTTCTCCTTTCTGTCAAATGGCAGGACCAAAATGACCAACTTCTCTCCTCTTCTGTGTATCTTCTTGAGTAAGTGTATGTTTATATATGCTCACCAATGGGGTGGGGAGTCAATGGGAGTCATGCCTTATTGATGCGGTCTAATCAAAAGCCTTAAAGTGATTTTATCAAGTAAAATTGAATCCTTTGAGTTTAATACAATCAGTGGGAATCAAACCCAGAGGAATAAATTAGTTAACAAATATGATCTTTCTCTTTTGGTGATTCATAAATAATCTCAAACTGCCATAATCACATATAAAGGATGACCAATAAGATCAAATGCTGATTTATCAATAGAAACCATGGAGAGAAGAAGGCAGTGTTATGATATATTTATATTACTGAAAGAGAAAAATGGACAGACAAGAATCTTATATCTGGCAAGATCATCTTTCATAAATGAGGGTGATTGTAGAATATTCACAGATAAACATAAACTGACAGACTTTATAACCAAGAAACTGTCTTTGCAGGAAGTACTAAAGGGAATGCTAAAGCCTTAAAAGTAAAAACAGGGTAGACAGACTTGGAAGAGAGTCTAGAAATGAAGATGATATCACTAAAGGTATTTAAAAGAGTAAAAAGAGTGGTGAAAATAAGATATGACAGCTAAAACCCAAAGGTCAAAATGGGTGAAGTAAGAACTGCCTTTAAAGTAATAACATTGAATGGTAGTGGATTAAACTCCCCAATCAAAAGCTACAGATAAGAAAATATTAGCCATCAATATTCTGTCTAGAAGAGATTCAATTTTGACCCAAGGATACAAATAGATTGATAGTGAAATGCTGGAAAAGATATTGCAAACATGCAGTAAACAAAAGAATGCTGGAGAGGAGTGAGTGTGGCTCAAGCAGTTGAGTGCCTGCTTCCCAATAGGAGGTGCTGGTTTTGGTCCCCAATGTTCCTTAAAAAAAACAAAACAAGAAAATGAGTATGTATTTCAAGAATAATGTATGAGAACACAGCATATCAAAACCTGTAAGATCCAGTGAAGGCAAGGCTAGGAAAGAAATTTATAGCCATCAAATCTTAAAATAAATAAATTAAGAAAGAACTAAAAATCAATAAATCAATGACTCAATTACACATTTGTAAGAATTAGGGAGAAAAAACAGCAAACTATTTCCAAAACAAGTAGAAGGAATAAAATAAAGATCAGAGCAGAAATAAATGAAATTGAAAAATAAAATACTTGAGAGAATTAACAAAGCCAAAAGTTGGTTCTTTGAGAAGATCAACAAAATTGACAGACACTGAGCTTGACTGACAAAGGAAAAAACAGAAGATGCAAATAAATAATATCAGAAGTGAAAACAGGGACTTTACTACTTACCCAATAGAAATAAAAGGGATTTATGCACAATAATAGGATAATATGCAAAAATTTACAGCAACAAGCTAGATAATATAGATGAAATAGACAAATTCCTAGGAACATACAAACAACCTGCACTGACCCTAGAAGAAGTAGAAGACCTCAACAAAATAATCACAAGTAAAGAGATTGAAACCATCACCAAACTACTCCCTAAAATGAAAAGCCCTGAAAAAGATGGCTATACAGGTGAATTCTACCGACCATTTAAAAAGATTTATTACCAATTGTATTAGTCAGCCAAGGGGTGCTAATGTGAAATACCAAAAATGGGTTGCTCTTTATAAAGGGTATTTATTTGGGGTAGAAGTCCACAGATACCAGGCCATAAAGCATTAAGTTTCTTCTCAACCAAGTTCATTGCCACGTGTTGGAGCAAGACAGCTGCCGATGTTTCCCAGGGTTCAGGCTTCTTGGGTTCCTCTCTTCCCAGGGCTGCGTTTCTCTCTGAGCTTAGCTCTTCTGGTTCCTCCACAAGGTCAGCTGTATACTATCAGGCGAACAGCTCACTTCTCTTCTTCTGAGGCCTTTTCTCCAACATCAAAACTGCTTTTCAAAAAACTGCTTCAACTCTGTTCTTGCCATGCCTTTTATATTTGATTCCCCACCCAGCAAGGGGTGGGGCTCAACACCCTACTGACATGGCCCAGTCAACGCCCTAATCATAACTTAATCATGCCCAGATTAACAGATTAGTTTACAAGCATGATCCAATTATATTTTTGGAATTCATAATTATATTAAATTGGCCAAGGGCTACACCAATCTTACTCAAACTCTTCAAAAACTTGAACAGGAAGGAATTTTATGAAATTCATTCTATAAAGCCAATATAAACCTAATACCCAAATCAGATAAAGATATTACAAAAAAATTGCAGATTAGCAATTTTTACATCTATATGTAGTTTACATCCATATTCATTAAGAAATGTTCCTTCATGAATATGGATGTAAAGTCCTCAATGAAATACTTGCTAATCAAATCCAACAACACATTACACAAATTATTCATCCTTATTAAATGGGTTTTATACCAGTCATGCAAATGTATTTCAACACAAGAAAACTATTTAGCATAAAATATCACATAAATAAATCTAAGAAAAATCACATGATCATCTCGCTTGATGCAGGAAAGACTTTGACAAAATGTAGCACCCTTTCTTGATAAAAAATGTTTCAAAGTATAGGAATTGAAGGAAACTTTCTCCACATGATAAAGAGCATGTATGATAAAACACAGCTAATATTGTTCCCAATGGTGAAAGACTATAAGCTTTCCCTTTGAGATGAGGAACAAAACAATGATGCCCACTGTCACTTCTGTTGTTCAATTTTGTGCTAGAGTTTCTACCTAGAGCAATCATGCAAGAAAAAGAAATAAAAGACTTCCAAATTGGAAAGGAAAAATTTAAAGTTTTGCACTTTACAGATGATATGATCCTATACCTAGAAGATCCTTAGAAATCTACAACAAAACTACTAGAGGTAATAAACAAGTTAAGCAGAGCGGCATGATACAAGATTAATATACAAAAATTGGAGTGTTTCTATACACTTGTAATGAGCAATCTGAGAAAGAAGTCAGGAATAATGGCATTTATAATAGTGCTTAAAAGAAACAAATATTTAGGAATAAACTTCACCCAGGATGTAAAGAACCTGTATTCAGAAAACTACACTGCATTGCTAATAAAATTCATAGAAGACTAAAATAAATGGAAATACACATCATGTTCATGAATTGAAAGATTAAATATTGTTAAAATGCCAGTTCTGCCCAATTTGATTTACAGATACAATGCAATCACAATAAAAATTCCATCAGCCTTTTTAAAGAAATTGAAAAGCCAATGCCAAATTTATTTGGAAGGTTAAGGGCCCAAATCATCTTAAGAAGGAAGAACAAATTTGGAGGACTCTCATTTCCACATTTTAAATTTATATTACTTAGCTACAGTGCTATAAACAGCAGGTGCTGAGGAAAATGGCTTCTATTTAGCTAGGCATTGCTCAGCTCTCTCACAAAAAATGGTGGAGAAAGGGCAAAAACCTACCCAAGGGAGCTGCTTTGGGAATTTATATAACAGGAGGCTACAGAGCATTGTCCAGGAGGGAGCGGAACAAAGATAACAAAGAGGCTAAGGGAAACTATGAGATGCTTGTCCTTGTGGCTGGAAATGGCAGGTGTATAAACTCCACCCTCAAGGCAAATAGCTTCCAACCAGCCAGCTGTGTGGGAGGGAGTGCTCCCTGGGAGGAAGAGGGGTCTGGTAGAGGGTGGAGAGTGGCTTATTTTCAGTGGATTTGGATACCTGAGCCCCCACTGAATCTTGGGGAGGACACCCACCAGCACTGAAGTCGCCCCAGGGAAAGAGGAGGGGGGATGTGCTCAATCAGGCTTTCACACCCAGCCATCCTGGGAGAGAGAAACTAGGTCAGAGAGGGGACAGAGATAGGTGCCTAACTAACCCAGTCCCTGAAAACTGTTAGAAGTCCAACTCACCTAAGAGATATGGGGTTGGGAAGAGCCAAAAAACCTTTTAAAAGCCTATTTAACCTATGGAACCAGTGTAGCTCCCTGGAAGAATTCCTTCCTTGCATGTAGAAGGCCCCTGGTTTGAGTCCCAGTATCTTCTAAGAGAAGGGATTCAGGGAGTTATCGACTGAATTACCAGGCACACAGCTAGCACATTATGATGAATTAGAAAAAGAACAACAAACTAATCCCAAAACAAGTAAAAAGAAGGGAATAACAAAGATTAGAGCAGAGCTAAATGAAATTGTTAATAAGAAAACACTAGACAAAAATTAACAAAACCAAAAGTTGTCTCTATGAGACGATTAATAAAATTAGCAGACCCTTAGCTGGACTAATAAAGAAAAAATATAGATAATGCAAATACATAAAATAAGAAATGAGGAAGGGGATAACATCACTCATCCCACAGAAATAAACAGTATCATAAGAGTATACTCTGAAAAACTAGTTGTATGCCAACAAAATGGATAATTTAGATGAAATGGACATATTTCTAGAAATGCATAAGCAGCCTATATTGATAAAAGAAGAAACTGATTTCAACAGACAAGCCACAAGTAATGAGATTGAATTCGTTATCAAAAACCTCCCAATTAAGAATAGCCCAGGACCAGATGGCTTCACAGGTGAATTCTATCAAACATTCCAGAAAGAACTAAAAATGATCCTGATTAAATTCTTCCAAAAAATAGAAGTGGAGGGAATATTTCCTAACTCATTGTATGATACCAACATCACCCTTACACAAAAGGCAAATAAAGGTGCCACAAGAAAGGAAAACAAAAGACCAATCTCTCTAATGAACTTGGATGCTAAATCCTCAACAAAATACTTGCTAATTGTATTCAACAGCACATCAAAGAAATTAAACACAACGACCAAGTGGATTTCATCCCTGGTATGCAATGATGTTTCAACATAAGAAAATCAATCAATGTAATATATCAGATTGAAAGAAAAAAAATCACATGATACAGCTCCCTTTCCTTATAAAAACCCTTTAAAATATAGGAATAGAAGGAAACTTCCTCAATGAGATAAAGGTAATATGAAATACCCAGAGCTAACATCATATTCAATGGTGAAATGCTAAAAGTTTTCCCTCTAAGATTGGGAAGAGCAGCCCACTGTCTACGCACTTATTTAACATTGTGTTAGAAGTTCTTGCTTGAGTACTTAGGCAAGAAAAAGAAATAAAAGGCATCCAAATTGGAAAGGTAGAAGCAAAAATTTCACTATTTGCAGATGACATGATCCTATACATAGAAAGCCCTGAGAAATCTATAACAAAGCTTCTTGAGCTGATAAGTGAGTTCAGTAAAGTGGCAGGATATAAGGTCAATGCACAAAAAATCAATACTAGTTCTGTAGACCAATAATGAGGAATCTGAGAAGGAAATAAAGAAAAAAGGTCCAATTACAATAGCAACCAAATACATAAGAATAAACTTAACTAAGGGTGTAAAGGACTTGTATGCAGTAAACTATACAACATTATTAAAGGAAATCAAAGAAAACATAAATAAATGGAAGAATATTCCCTGTTCATAGATTGGAAGACTTAACATCATTAAGATTTCTGTCGTAACTAAATTGATTTATAGATTTAACACAGTCCCAATAAAAATTACAACAGCATTTTAAACTGAATTGGAAAAGCTAACTATTAAGTTTATTTGGAAGGGCATGGAGCCCTGAAAAGCCATAGACCTATTGAAAAAGAAAAAAATGAAATTAAGGAATCACACTACTTGACTTTAAAACATAATAAAAAGCTACATCAGCCAAAACTGCATGATATTGGCACAAGGATAGATATAATGACCAATAAAAAAGAATTGAGAGTTCTGATATAGGTCCTTCTGTATAATGTCAACTAATATTCATCAAGGCCACCAAGCCCACTGAAATGGGAGATAATAGCCTCTTCAACAAATGGTGTCTAGAGAATTGGATACCAATATCCAAAAAATGAGAGAAGACCACCATGTCATATCCTATACAAAAATTAACTCAAGATGGATCAAAGATCTAAATATAAAAGCCAAATCCATAAAGCTCCTAGAAGATAAAGTAGGGAAGCATCTACAAGATCTTGTAGTAAGAAATGGTTTCATAAACTTTACACCCAAATTATGAGTAACAAAATAAAAAAATAGATAAATGGGACCTCCTCAAAATTTAAAACTTTTGTACATCAAAGAAGATTGTCAAGAAAATTAAAAGGCAGCCTACTCAATGGGAGAATGTATTTAGTAACCATCTATCCAATAGGGGCCTAATATCCAGCCTATATAAAGAAATCCTACATCTCAAAAATGAAAAGACAAACAACCAATTTTAAAAAGTGGAAATTTGAAAGGCACTTCTCCAAAAAAGAAATGTAAATGGCTAAAAAGCACATGAAAACATGCTCAACATTATTAGCTATTAGGGAAATGCAAATACAAAACTACAATGACATATTATCTTACACCCTTTAGACTGGTGACTCTTAAGAAAACAGAGGACTACAAGTATTGGAGATTTGGAGGAAACCAAACACTTACCTACTGCTGGTGGGAATGTAGAATGGTATAGCCATTGTGGAGGATGTTTGGCACTTTCTAAGGAAGCTAACTATAGAACTGCAATATGATCCAGCAATCCCACTGCTGGGTATATACCCAGCAGATTTGAGAGCAGGAACAGGAACAAATATATGCACACCAATGTTCATAGTGACATTATTCACTATTGCCAAAAGTTGGAAGCAACCTAAATGTCATCAACAGATGCATGAATAAGCAAACTGAGATATGTACATACAATGGAATTTTACTCAGCTGTAAGAAGGAATGTAGTATTAACACACAAGATTACATGGATGAATCTTGAAGACCTTATGTTGAGTGAATTAAGCCAGGCACTGAAAGACAAATATTATATGAGCTTACTGATATGAAATAATCAAGTTGAGCAGACTCACAGAGCCAGAATCTGGAAGATAGGTTTATAGGGGACAGAAAGGGACTAGAGGGTGGTGAACTGATGTCCATAAGGGCAAAATCTATGATAAGGTGGAAGGGTGTGATTGGCAAGTGACATGATTTTGTTTGGCAGTGCTTGACTGTTAGGAGGAATAGGGTGGAAGGGCAGGGTTCGACTTTCCATAACCAGCTGGGGACAGGGTCAAGGGAAGGAGCAGATGAGCCTTGGCCATTGACAGGTTTGTGGTTAAAACTACAATGTTGGGAAAGTTCTTTTGGCAGGGGAGGGTTACTGGTGTAGGGTGTCAGGTGTGGGCTGGTATATAGGATAGGGGGCACCTAAGGCAGGGTTCTGTAGAATATCTACGTGTCCATATTTTCATAGTGTGTTATATCAGTGGGTGGAGACCCCCACAATAAACAAGGAAATATTTAACTCCCATCCTAGGGAATCAGGTTATGTTTTCAGTTAGAAAACCAAGAATCCCTTGAGAACACAGGCAGTGCCTAATAATAGAAAATAGAACTGTATGTGAAGCCCTCAATATTATTGCAAGTAACTATGAATCTTATTCTTCAAAAATTGAAACAGTAATTACCACAGGTTCCAAGGGGGGAGGGAAGAATAGAATAGATGGAATATAGGGCATTTTTAGGGCATTAGAATTGTTCAGCATGATCTTGCAATAATAGATATAGGCCACTTCTAATTTTGTCAAAACCTATAAAGGTTTACAATCCAAAATGTAAACCATAATGTAAACCATTGACCATGGTTAGTAACAATGCTTCCATATTTGTACATCAATTGTAACAAATGTGCAATTCACATGTAAAATGTTATTAATAAGGGAGAGGGAGAAAGGGGAGGGTATTGAGTATATGAGAGTCATCGGTATTCTCTATGTGACTTTTCTATATCCTAAAGCTCCTTTGAAGATAAAGTGAAAATAATAAAACATTGGGGAAATATATAGAAGAAAATGTCACTGCATATTCAAGACAACAATTCTTATAGTGATGAAAGACACAATGTCTAAATTTTTTATTTTTTATTATTTCAAATGTGTTAACTTTCTGAATTTTATTGTTTATTTTTAAAATTATGTCATTTTCTTGTTAATTTTATTCAGGTATTTTGTTGGCTTCCTTTTGGAGAAGTTTTAGATCACAGAATGGTCACAACAATGGCAGGGGACAATCACTGGTGTGGTGATGTGGGGCTGAATGGAAAGGGGTTCATCTGGGACATGCTTCTAAGATATATGAATATATTTAAGTGATCATGGGACATTGTCTTGGTTTGTGGAAATCCACACAATAATAGAAAGAATATGGAATTCCTCTCCTGGGGAGTTCTGCTACATTCTCTAATAAGCCCTCAAGAATCCCCCAAGTGCAAAGGCAATGTCTAGTGAAGGAATACAGACAATTATACCAGGCCATTGACAGTGATGATAGTTCTTATCTTTTCTTGTGAAATTGAAACTTAACCTAGTATTATATACTGCCTAAGAGTTGTTTCCTAAAAGCCTCCTTGTTGCTCAAATGTGGCCTCTCTCTATGCCAAACTCAGCATATAAACAAATTACCTTCCCTTCAGTGTGGGATGTGACTTCTGGGGATGAGCCTCCGTGGCACCAAGGGATTACTACCAAGCACCAACTAGCAATGCATCTGGAAAATGACCTTGACCAAAATGGGGAAATGGCAAATACATATGAAGTTTTATGGCTAAGAGATTTCAAATTGAGTCAGGAGGTCATTCCAGAGGTTATGCTTATGCATGTCTCTGCAGGATCTCATTGACTGCCACAGTAAAATGTGCCTAAAATATCATGGCTCCTGAGGGCTCTAAAGAGATCTAGAAACTCTAAGCAGTGCTGACAGCTCAGGAATTCAGCACCCTGTCAAGGGTCCTTACTTTGGAATTTATGCTTCCCAGTGTAACAGATTTAGACTCATTTATAGGTTCTCTACACATGGCTCTTCTGACCCTTTTATTTGAACCCATAATTAGCACTATATTTGATAAATATATGTCCCAGAGATTTAAATCTTTGGTCTGTCCATGTGCCAGTTGAGCCCTACTCTCCAGTTCATTGGGTTCACCCAGGAAATATAACAATATGATGGACAGCACCCATCCCAAAGAACACAGAGTGTCTGCAACTGTAAGTAAGATAGCTCCATTCATCTGTCCCATGGGATCTAAGCCCTTTATCAATTCAAAGCAGAGTGGGCATCACCATCCCCAAATCCTCAAGACAGTGAAATGAATAATTCACTAAAGTAGACTTACAATTTCCCTACTACAGACTTATTATTATTCTAGCAATGAAAAAACTCTTACCATTGATGTCAAGGTTGTGGGAAACAAAGTTTCTGAAGGATGGGAGAGGGACAAAGAAGAAGTGTAATATCAGAGAATTTTCAGGACATTGGAATTGCTCTGGATGGCATTGCAGTGATGGATACAAGCCATTGTATATTTTGTCTTAACTTACAAAATTGTGCGTGACAAAGTATAAACTCTAATGTAAATTGTAGGCCATGGTTAGTAGCAATGCTTCAAGATAGGTTCATCAAGTGTAACAAATGTACCCGAGTAATGAAGAATGTTGTTAATGTGGGAAAATATGGGAGGGGGAGGGAGTGGGACATAAGGGGATCCCTTATTTTTTATGTAATATTTATGTAATCTAAAGCTTCTTTTAAAAAATTAAAAAAGCATGGTACTGATATAAAGACAGACATAAATTTATGGAAGCAAATTTTTCAGAAATACGCCCTCATATTTATGGTCATGTGATTTTTTTACAAGGCCCTCAAACCCACACAGCTGGGGAAGATGTCTATTAAACAAATGGTGCTAGAAGTAGTGGATATCCATATCCAAAAGAAAGAAGACATGCATATCACACCTTATACAAAAATAACTCAAAATGTACCAGAGACTAAATTTAAAAGCTAGAATCATGAAACTTCTAGAAGAAAATGTAGTATACAGTCTCAAAACCTGCTAGTAGATTGTGGTTTCTTAATCTTTACATTGAAAGCATGAGCAACAAAAGAAAAAATGGACAAATGGGGCATCCTCAAAATAAAACACTTTTGTGTTTCAAAGGACTTCAGCAAGAAAGTGGAAATGCAGGCTTCTTGGAGAAAATATTGGGAAACCACATATCCAATAATGGTTTAATTTCCATGCTATATAAAGAAATCATACAAATCAATGATAAAAGACAATCAATCCCATTAAAAAATAGACAAAAGTCATAAATAGACATTCCAAAGAGGAAATACAAATGGTGAAAAAGTATATGAAAAAATGTTCAATCACTAGGTATTAAGGAAATGCAAATCAAAACTACGAGATACAATCTCCCACCTCATAAAAATACCATTATTTAAAAAAACTTAAAACTACAAGTGCTGGAGAGGATGTGGTGAAATATGAACACTATTTCACTGTTTATGGGAATGGAAAACAGTGCAGCCTCTATGGAAGACAGGTTAGTGGTTCCCCAGGAAGCTAAATATATAACTACTGGGCAATCTCCCTAGTAGGGATTTATCCAGAAGAACTGAAAACAGGGATGCAGACATTTTCACTCTGATATTCATAATGACATTATTCACAATTACCAAAAGATGGAAACAACAACACCAGCTGATGAATAGATAAACAAAATGTGGTATATATATATATGACAGGATACTATGCTGGATACTATGCTGTGGTAAGAAGAAATTAGAACACATATGAGAACATGGATAAACATTGAGTATATTATGCTGAGTGAAACAAACCATACACAAAAGGACAAATATTGTATGGTCTCATTAGTTTGAACTAAATATGAAGAATAAACACACGGAGTACAAATAGAAGAATGTTCTTCTATCAACTAGAACAATTGTACATTGCTATTGCCAGGTGGTAATAGTATGTTGATGCATGGGAAAATACAACGAATGTTACTTATGAACTATAGTTGACAACAATATTGTAATGTTCATGCATCAATGTCAAAAAAGGTACTATAACAATTCTAAAGAGGGGTATGAGATATTTTCTTTGGGACTATGGAAGACAGAAATTTAATAAGATGATGACTGCACAACTGTATGATGAAAGAGAGTCATTTAGTATACACTTGGGGTAGATTGTACAAGGCATGGGACTATATAAGAGTGAACCCTATGGTGGATGATGGACTATAATTAACAGTTCAAATATTAGAGTGTTCTCTCATGAACTATAACAAAGGTACCATATTAAGACATGGTGTTAATAATAGATGATTGTATGGAGAAAATATACCAAATCATAGTTATAGGTCAAAGTTATTATATTTTGATGTTGTTCTTTCATAATTTTTAGCAAATGTCCCACAACAATTCAAAGTGATGTTGGAGGGGTGTTGTATGGGAATTCTGCACATTATGCATGACTGTTCTGTAAACTCACCACTTCTCTAACAAAAAAAATTAAAGCTAGAAGGGAGGAATACTTAAAAGTGATATATACAGAAGTAGCATGGTTCCATTTATGATGGTTTCAGTTAGGTGAGGAATTCGTGGATTGGGGAGATGGGAGTTATAATATTGTTGTCTATAATTTTAGGAGTTTTAAAAAGTCCATTAAAACTTGTATTTAAGGATGCACACCAATGTCTATTAAGTACAAGAAAAGATTTTTTTATTCATTGATCATCAAGGAAATGCAGATCAAAACCACAATGATATACCACAACACACGTGCAAGGATTTTCTTTAAATAAAAATTTAGAAAAGTATTGGTGATGATTAGGAAACCTCGGTTGACTCATACATTGTTCAGGGGAATGACAAATGGTTCAGCTGCTATGGAAAACAGTTGGCAGCTCATCTGAAAGTAGAAGTGAAAATTATCATAGGACCTGATAATCCCACTTTTAGCTGTATAAGAAAAATAATTGAAAGCAGGGATTCAAACAGGCATTTTGTACAATAATGTTCATTTCAGCATTATTCACCTTAGATAAGTGATGAAATCAAGCCAGGAATCCATCTACAAGTGAACAAATAAAGAAAATGTAGTATATACATAAAATGGAATAATATTTAACCATAAAAAGGAAAGAAGTTCTGATACATGCAATAACATGGGTGAACCTTGAAAAAATCATGTTTCATGAAATAAGACATATACAAAATGACAAGTATTGTATGATTTCACTTTATGTTAAATACCTAGTATAAGTGAATTCAGAGGCAGAAATTGGATTACTGATTACCAGGAGCTAGAGAGATGGGGGTTAGGAGTGGGGAGCCTTTGCTTAAAGGGTACAGAGTTTCTGTTTTGGGTGATGGAAATGTTTTGGGAATGGTGATGGTAGCACAATATGTGAGAGTACTTAATAACACTGAATTGAACATATGAAAGTGATAAAAATGGGAAATTTTGAGTAATATATATAATATCACAATAAAATATTTATAAAAATTGTTTTTCAGGAACTGCCAAACATTCTCCCACAAAGGATGCACTATTCTACATTCCAGCCAGCAGTAAATGAGTGTTCCTATTTCTCCCCATACTCTTCAACATTTGCAATTTTTTTTTACCACAGCCAACCTAATAGGTATGAAATGATATCTCATTGCAGCTTTGACCTGCATTTCACCAAAAGCCTGTGTAGCAATTTGAGATTATTTTATGAAGCCCTGAAAGAGAAAGATTATGTTTTAAAACTTATCTATTCCTGTGGGTGTCAGGAATCCCTTTCAATTGGATTATATCAGTGAGGCATGACTAAGGTTGAGCCTCTGTCCTCTTGCTGTGTCTGATCTATACAGAAAAACAGAGAGAGAGACACACACGGGAGAATGTAGTCACCATATTTGATTCTGGCATGTGAAAAGAAGAACTCCAGTTTCACCCACATCTGAGCTGCAAGGAAAGAAGCCCATTAGAGAGACAAAGAGCTGAGGCCCAGGGATGGATGAGTCATATGCCTGATACTCTGCAGCTGAATTCAGGAAGAAAGGGGAGCAGCCAAGACTGATAGAGAAGGCCCAGAAACAGGCAAGCCCTTGATTAGTTGTCCACAACTGAGCTCTGGGAGACAAATGAGATTCTGGACAGGAAGTCAGAGATCTCGACAGAAATCAGCAGTCATATTGCTGACTTTGGTGAGAAAACACCTTTGACGATGTCTTGATTTGGACTTTTCACAGCAGCAGAACTGTAAGCCTTATCCCAAATAAATACCCTTTATGAAAGCCAATCCATTTAGCCTCAACAGCTCTTTGGTAAATTAAAACAGCCAGTGATACTAATCATCCCTTCATGTATTACATAGCCACCCATGAAGCTACCTGGGGAAGTCCTGCTACTTTCTCAAATAGGATGGCAAAAATCTCTGGATTATATAAGCCTTGCCTAATAAGAGAAAACAGGACAATAAGCCAAGCCCTCTATCTTAATGTTTGCATTTATGAACAATATTCCTGTAATAATAAAATTAAGCCTAAGTATAGTTAATGTCGAGTAGTTGCCTCCTGAAAACCTTTTTCTTAGTCAAATGTGGCCTCTCTCTAAGCCATCTCTGCAAAGAAACACACTACCTCCCCCCAGACGTGACAATAATCCCTGGCACTGAGGGATTATTAATGTGCATTAATCAGTGATGCATTTGGAGAAAGAACTTGATCTAACAGGGGAAATACTAAATAAAATAGTTTTATTTTTGGCTAACAGATTTCATTCCAAAGGTTATGCTTATGCAGATAGCCAAAATTCACAAACTGCCACAGAAAACAAAACCTCAAACAAAAGTGCTCCTGAGGGCCCTAGGGAAGTCAAGACACCATAGGTAAGCTATACAGCCTCATGAATTCCACACCTTATCCATTGGTCCTATATGGAAATATATATATATCTACTTCTCCATTATAACATAGATATACACATTTATAAATCCCCTAATCATGAGTCTTCTACTTTTTATCTGAACTTAAAATTCTGAGTTTCCTTCTTAAGTAAAGTTCTCAGAGACTAAAAGGATTCAGGTTGTTCATATGCTGGCTAAGCCCTGAAACCTATCTTATATGTGGTCAACTAATGCACTAGAGTTCTATGGGTCTGCCCTGGACAACTATCAAAATGATGAGAATAGGTCAACCCCACACCCAAAACAAGAAATATGTTAAAATGCGAGCAAAGCACTTCCATCATTCTTCCCATAATATATATGTCCCTTGTGACACTGAAGCAGTTAGAGCAGACATGGTCCCGAACCCCTCAAGACTAAGGAAAGAATGAAAATGAGGCATGGTAAAGAGTGTAACCAATGACGATAGCAGATTTATTGTTATTGTAGTTGTTAATTGATTAACTTGTAATAAGTGATACAAATAATAAATTAAAAAAAAAAAGAAAACTAAAAATGTAATCTTTTAACTGAAAACTGAAAAAAAAATGCAAGGGTTCCCTTTTTCCCAATACTTGTCAACACTTGTTATTTGCTTTTAAAAAAAATAATAGCCACAAAATTTGTTGTGGATTGGTGCCTCATTGTGGTTTGACTTGCATTTCTCTGGTGATTAGTGGTGTAGAACATTTTTTCATGTACTTGTTGGCCATTTGTACATCTTTTTAGGAGAACTGTGAATTCATATGAATTGCTTATTCATGAATTTTAAAAAAATGTATTTTGGAACATTCATTAAGTACTGTTTATGAAATTATAAATATGCAAATTAAAATAGAAAGAACAATTAAATAATATGGTTAAAGATAAAATTGAAATACTATCCCCAAAATAGAATAAGAAGAGAGATAATTATGAGGAAACAGAGACAATAGAGCAGTTTCTCAGTGAGGAGCATTTTAGAAACACAGGGAGAGTATATTTTTGTTACAGGTAATAGGCTCACTCTTGAATTTTAGATGGCATGGCTGGCAGGCACAAGAAGTCCTGCAAAATAGAAGAATTTTCAGGGTTCAGCAAACATTTTCTAAGGAGAACGATAGTAAATACTGTTGGCTTGTGCACCACAACTCCTCCATCTTGCCTTTGTGGCACTCAAGCAGCCATAAAATGTTAAAAAATGGGTGTGTTTGTGTTCCAATAAAACATTATTTGCAAAATCAGACTGCTGCCCTGCATGTAAGCAGTTTGACATTCACTGATTTAGGGAATTATGTGATGTGTGTTGGCAGAATTCAACTGGTAAAGGGGCATGAAATATGGAAGGACTATAGTAGGAAAGAAATAGTGAGTTAAAGGGTAAGACTAGGCCTGTGCAGTGATGTGAAAGTCAAATCTAAAAAATGTGCACAGAGCCTTGGGGGTGGGAGGATATAAAAGCTGGAAAAGCTTCTTTTAGTTATTTTTAATTTTATTACATACACTTCCTTGGTCTGTCAGCAGATAGCACACTTTGGCAGGCCTTTGTTTGAAACAAATGAATTCCTAGAAATTCACAAACAACCTACAATGGCACTACAAGAAATACAGGAACTTCACAATCCAATCATATTTAAAGTACATGAATCCGTCATCAAAAATCTCCCAGAAAAAAGTCCATGACCAAATAGCTTCATAGGTGAATTCTACCAAGCATTTCAAAAAGAATTACCACCAATCCTGTTTAAACTCTTCCAAAAAATAGAAGAAAAGGGAAAATTACCTAAAACAGTTTATGAAACCAACATCACCCTAATATCAAAGTTAGATAAGGATACACAAGAAAGAAAATTACAGACCAATCTCTCTAATGAACATAGATGCAAAAATACTCAAAAAATACTTGCAAAACAAATCAATAGCATATCAAAAAAATTTATACATCATGACTGTATTAGTCAGCCAAAGAGGCACTAATGCAATATACCAGAGATTGGTTGATCTTTATAAAGGGTATTTTTTTGGGGTAGTTACCAGGCCTTAAAGCATAAGTTTCTTCTCTCACCAAAGTCAATTGCCACATGTTGGAGCAAGACAGCTGCCGACGTTTGCCAGGGTTCAGGTTTCTTTGGTTCCTCTCTTCCCGGGGCTACGTTTCTCTCTGGGCTTAGCTCCTCTATTTCCTCCACAAGGTCAACTGTAGACTATCAGGCGAAAGGCTTGCTTCTCTTCTCCTGGGGCCTTCTCTCCAACATCAAAACTCCAACATCAATACTACTTCTCAAAAACTGCTCCCTCAGTCCTTTGCCCTGCCTTCTATATTCAATTCCCCCACCCACCAAGGGGTGGGGTTCAACACCCTACAGACATAGCCCAGTCAATGCCCCAATCATAACTTAATCATGTCCAGACTAACGGATCAGTTTACAAGCATGATCCAACATAGATTTTTGGAATTCATAACTACACCAAACTGCCAAATGGCTACAATGACCAAGTGGGATTTATTCCTTCTATGCAAGGATGGTTCAACCTAAGAAAATCAATCAACACAGTACACCACATTAACAAAATGAAGGGAAAAAAAGACATGATTATCTCAATAGATGCAGAAAAGGCATTCAACAAAATCCAGCAAACTTTTTTGATAAAAACACTTCAAAAGAAAGGAATAGAAGGAAAATTCCTCAATAAGATAAAAGGCATGTATGAAAAAACCCACATTCAACATCATACTCAATGGGGAAATGTTGAAAGCTTTCCCTCAAAGATCAGAAGCAAGACAAGGATACTGACTGTCACAACTGTTACTCAATATTGTACTAGAAGTTCTAATTACGGCAATTAGACAAGAAAAAAATTAAATGCAACTTAACAGGTAAAGAGGAAGTAACACTCGCTATTTTAAGATGATATGATCTTGTATTTAGAAAATTCTGAAGAACCCATGACAAAGCGACTTGAGCTAATAAAAGCGTTCAGCAAAGTGGCAGGATATAAGATCACATGCAAAAATCGATAATGTTTTTGTACACTAGTACTGGGTAATCTGAGGAAGAAATCAGGGAAGAAATTCCATTTACAATAGCAACAAAAGACTCCAAATACTTAGGAATTAATTTAACCAAAGAAGTACATGACCTATGTGCAGAAAACTACAAAATTATCCTAAAACTAAACAATGAAGGCCTAAACAAATGGAAAGATATTCTGTGTTCATGGAATGGAAGACAAAATATCATGAAAATGTCAATACGACCCAAACTGATTTATAGATTCAATGCAATAGCAATCAATAGTCCAACAGCTTATTTTATAGAATTAGAAAACGCAATTACCAAATTCATTTGGAAGGGAAAGTGCTGAAAGCATTCTAAAAAGGAAAAGCAAAATGGGAGGAATTTCACTGCCTGACCTCGAAAGAGACTACAAAATTACAGTGGTCAAAATAGCATAGTACTGGCATGAAGATAGACACACTGATCAGTGGAAAATAGAATTGATATACCAGAAATAAACTCACCTATAAAGTCAACTGATTTTTGACAAAACTACCAAGTCCATGTTAATTGGATAAAACTCTCTCTTCAACAAAAGAACTGGATATCTATAACCAAAAAAATGAAAGGGGACCCCTATCTCACTCCCTATACAAGAATCAACTCAAAATGGATAAAAAAACCTAAATATAAAAGCCAGGACCATGTAACTACTAGAAGAAAATTTAGGGAAACATCTTCAAAACCTTCTAGTAGGTGGTGGTTTTTTGGACCTTACACCCAAAGCACGTGCAACAGAAGATAAAATAGATAAGCGGGACCTCCTCAAAATTAAGCACTTTTGCACCTCACAAAACTTTGTCAAAAGGGTGAAAAGGAAGCTGAATCAATGGGAGAATATATTTGGAAATCACATGTCCGATAATGGTATAATATCCAGGATATATGAAGAGAAGTTACAACTCAACAATAAAAAGACAAATGACCCAATTACAAAAGGGTCAAAAGACTTGAATAGACATTTGTTGAAAGAAGAAATACAAATGACAAAAAAGACATGAAAAAAATGCTCAACATCTCTAATGATTAGGGAAATGCAAATCAAAACTACAATGAGACATCATTTCACACCTACCTGAATGTCTACTATTAAGAAGATAGAGAACTACAAGTGTTGGAGAGGATGTCTAGAGATAGGAACACTTATTTACTGTTAGTAGGAATGCAGAATGGTACAACCACTGTAAAGGACTAATTGTCAGTTCCTAAGGAAGTTGAATATAGACTTGCCATGGGACCCGGCAATACCATTGCTAGATATATATCCAAAAAAATGGAGAGCAGTGACATATATAGACATCTGCATACCTATGTTCATAGTACCATTATTCACAATTGCAAAAAGTTGGAAACAACCCAGTTTTCCATCAACTAAGGAATGGAAAAACAAACTGTGGTGTAATCACATGATGGAATATTATGCAGCTGTAAGAAGAAATGAAGTCATAAAGCTTATGACAACATGGATGAACCTGGAGGGCATAACTTTGCATGAAGCAAGCCAGACACAAAAGGACAAATACTATATGATTGCGTTACTATGAACCAAATATGTTGTGTAACATATTGTATTATTAAAACAGAATTATATGTATCTAGTACACTTCACAAATGTATGTTTTTCTTCAGCCGTATTTTCTTTATATTTTTAAATTATTGTTATATTTTCAAATATCAAATGTACAAAATAAAGTTGAAAAGTATAAAAAAAACAAAAAAAAACAAAGCAAATGGTTTCATCAACTGTCACAAAGTTGTTATACTATTGCAAAGTGTTAATTACAGGGGAAAATGGCATGTGTGTGTGGGGGGGGTATACAGAAACTCTTCTTCCTGCATAAATTTTTGTAAATCTACAAGCTTCTTTAATAAATTAAAAATATGCACACTTACATGAGACTACATGTCTATAGATGTATATTGAGAGAAATTTCTAGAGCATATTTGGGAGAGAGAAGTCAAGGGTAAGAGTTTTAGAGCACCTGAAAGAAATTGTGGATGAGATATGAGGGCTAGTCTATGAAGAATGTTTCCTTTAACATTGAGGTCTAAGACTGTGTTCTGTGTTCATGTTTGAGGTCCCAAGCAATAGCCTCTGTACCAAGAGAACATGTTCTCAAGTGCAGGATCTAGGCACCATCTCTTGGTTGATTGACCCACAGCCTGAGAAAGATCTCCTCTCTTTCTTCAATGCCCAGTTCCCCACACTTTCCCAATGAGAAAGTTTCCTGCCCCAACCAATTGCAGGGGTAAAGCTCTGTGGGTACACTTCAGCTTCTCTAGACAAAACCACCCAGTTTAGAAACACCCGACACAAAAATGAAGTATATTGAGTAGCAGTAAATTTATGAGTCATTAATGAGTGAATCCATTCATTTAACATTCAGTTATGGAAGAGCCATGACAATCCAGATGCTGATTATTAGGTGCCTAACATCAGGATGGTGATCAGATCCAAGTTCCTAGTGAAAGCAATGATAACTGCAACACATTGGAAGGGGAAATAAGGGGGAGGAACAACATCCCTCACACTACTCTTACATTGTTGTGACACATTTGTTACAAATGAGGAAAGAACATCATTATAATATTACTGCTATCTATAGTCCATAGCCTATATTTCATGTATTTTCCCATAAGCCATCTTTATTAATAACATGTATTACTATTGTATATTTGTTACAGTTCATGAGAGAACATTCTCATATATGTACTTTTAACCACATTCATCATTCAACATTGGGTTCACTGTGTTATATGGTCCCTGCCTTGTACAATCCATCTGAAGTGTACCCTCAGTGGCTCTGTTTCATCACAGGGTAGTGCTGTCATCAACTCAGTATATTTCAGAACATTTTCTTCCTCCAAAAGAAAAAGCCCCATATACCCTTACATCCTTCCATTATTGACCTTTAACATTGGTATAGAAACTTCTTTCCAATTGCTGTAAACATTATAGAATATTACTGTCAACTGTGATCTATACATTATACTAGTATAGTATATACATTATAAATTCTTTCAATTGAAATTAACCTCTCTAGACATTAGTCTGGATAATTGCTTTCAGCCAGTCACATTTATAAATTAGCAGTGTTGATTTTACTCAGTATAATGTGTTACCATCAACTCTTATATTTGCCCCACATTCATAGTCCACCTTATTAAACATTCTACAAACATTCAATAACAGCTAACCCTTCTCATCTCACATTCTATCTGTTAGTAACTTACACTATATAGTTTTACTACATGAGTTTATTCATAATAATTAGCTTCTGATTAAATTATATTTTATCCAATATTAGTAGTATTATTCACCCAGTCATCTTTCAGTTAATAGTTGGTAAATGTTTTTCCACCCTTTCAGCTTTAACCTACTTATATCTTTGATGTTAAAGTGACTCTCTTGTGGAAAGCATATAGTTGGGTCTTTCTTTTTATCCAGTCAGCCAATCTCTGCCTTTTCATTGGCATGTTTAACCCATTTATTTTAAAAGTCACTACTGGTAAAACAGGATTTTCTTCTGCCATTTTGCCTTTGTAAGTCTTTTACCTTTTTTGTCCCTCACTTCTGTTAAAACATACCTTCACATTCATTTGATTTTTGTGTTGTACCATATGGAGTGCCTTCTCATTTCTATCTGCATATATTTGTCATCTATTATCTTTCTGTTTACTGTGGGGTTAAAATTTAACAACCTAAATATATAACAATCATATTTGGTTTCATATCAACTTAGTTTCAAGAGGATAAACATATACTTATCCTATAACTGTCAGTTATAGTTTGCCGAAGGGCTGCCGATAGAAATGACCAGAAATCTGTTGGCTTTAATAAAGGGGATTTATTTGGGGGAAAAGCTTACAGTTCAAGTCCTTGAAATGTCCAAACCAAGGCACCATCAGAAATGCTTTCTCACCAAAGTCAGCTTCTGTTGATCTTGGTGTGCTGCCATGTGATGGCACAAGATGGCCACCTATCTCTCTGCCTAGGTCTCTCCTTTCCCTCCAGGCTCACCACCT
>JAQZBX010006658.1:37217-52676 GCA_029593785.1 Cabassous unicinctus | reverse complement strand
GCACAATCTTAGACAATCTGTGGGTCAGGGAGGAAATTGCAAAAGAAATCAGGAACTACCTTGAAAAGAATGAAATTGATAACAAAATGTATCAATACCTATGGGGTGTAACAAATGCATTGCTGAGAAGGAAATTTATATTCTTAAATGCCTATATTAAAAAAGAATAAAGAGCTAAAATCAAAGACATAACTGCATACCTGGAGGAATTAGAATAAGAACATCTACAAGATCTTACATTAGGAAATGATCTCATAAACTTTACACCCAAAGCATGAGGAATGAAGGAAAATATAGATAAATGGGTCCTCCTCAAAATTAAAAAACTTCTGTGCTTCAAATAATTTTGTCAAGAAAGTGAAAAGGCAACCTACTCAATGGAAGATAATATTTGGTAACCATCTCTCAGTTAGGGGCCTAATATCCAGCATTTATAAAGAAATCTTACATGTCAAAAAAAAAAAAAACACTTAAAAAAAAGGGCAAGTGACTTGAATAGAGACTTTTCCAAAGAAGAAGTACAAATGGTTAAAAAGCACATTAATCAATGCTCAACATCACTAGGTATAACGGAAATACAAATGAAAACTGTAATGAGATATAATCTTACACTCATTTGAATGGTGGCTATTAAAAAAAAGAGAGGAATACAAATTTAGGAAAGTATGTTCAGGAAAGGAAACCTTATCCACTATTTGTGGGAAGGTAGAATGGTGCAGCCATTGTGGAGGACAGTTAGGTGGTCCCTCAGGAAGCTAACTACAGAACCGCCATATGATCCAGCATCCCACTGCTGGGTATATATCTAGAAGAATTGAAATCAGGGACACAAACAGATATATGCATACCAAAGTTCATAGTGGCATTATTCACTATTGCCAAAAGTTGAAAGCAACCAAAATGTCCATCAACAAATGAATGGATAAGCAAATTGTGGTATATACATTCAATGGAATATTCATCACCTATAAGAAGAAATGCAGTCTTAACACAGAGGATGACATGCATGAATTTTGAAGACCTTATGTTAGGTGAAGTAAGCCAGGCACTGAAGGACAAATATTACATGATCTCACTGATATGAATTAAACAAATTGACAGACTCACAGAACTAGAGTCTGAAAGATGGGTATACAGGAGACAGAAAGGGAGTAGAGGGTTGTGAGCCAATGCCCAGATGGGCAAAATCTATAAGGTGGAAGGGTGTAGTTTTGCAGTGGATTTTCATGACAATGGTGCAGTGATTATATTGTTTTGGAGTTGCTGCTCTATGAGGGGCATAGGGTAGGCATTTGGGTAAGACTATCCAAGGACACGGGGGCAGGGTCAGGGGAAGGAGCCTGTGCAATATGGGGATTTTCAGATCTGTGGTTAAAACTACAAAGTTGGAGCATTCTTTTAGGAAATATGGCAGGGGAAGTTTACTGGTGTAGGGTGTTCAATGTGAAGGGGTGTATTATTCAGTCAAAGGGATGCTGATGCAAAGTACTGGAAATAGGTTGGTTTTTATAAAAGGTATTTATTTACTGTTGAAGTTTACTGTTACCATGCCATAAAGCACAAGTTACCCCCCTCACCAAAGTTTAATTCCCCGTGTTGGAGCAAGATGGCTGCCAATGTATGTAAGTGTTCAGGCTTCCGGGGCTCCTCTCTTCCCAGGGCTTGTCTCTCTCCATGCACAGCTGCTTTGTTATCTCCACAAGGCCAGCTACAGACTATTAAGCAAATGGCTTGCTTCTCTTCCCAGGGCCTTCTCTCTTTCCTCACAACCAAGGTCCACTGTATGATTACTTCCTGGGACTCCTGCTCTAGACTCCTCATCAGAACTCCAACATCAAAACTCCAACTCAAAAACTCCAACTTTGTCCTTTGCCATGTCTTTTATCTTTGAGACCCCATATGCCAAGAGGATGGGCTCAACACCATACTGACATGGCCCAATCAAAGCCCTAATCTTAATTTAATCATGCCTAGAGGAATAGAACAGTTTACAAACATAATCCAATATCTATATTTTGAATTCATAAATAATGCCAAACTGCTACACTCCACCCTCTGAATTCCAAAAACACTATTACAATATTCAAAAAATTTTAAATCAGTAACGATGCAAGTACAAAACCATAACATAATCAGTTTAAAAAATATTCTGTCTTGGAGCAAAGACCCATCTGCTGTAGACCTCTGAAACATACAAAACCATTTAGCTGCTTCCAATACACAAATGGAAAGACAAAGGATAAAAATTTTCATTACCATCAGGAGAAATTGGGAGTTTAAACATGAGTCATGGGTCCTCTACAGTTCAGTAAACTTGCAGGGCATCCTCCATTCAATTTCAAAATCTGAGGTTCATACTTAAGATGATGGTTTCTTCTCCTAGGTGTGACACAGGGACCCAAATTTCCCAAAGGCTTACCCAATTGCCATTTTCTTGGTTCTACCCTCATGAAGCATCTAGGTGTTGACCAAGCTCTGCAACTTACCCTCCAGGAGCATAGGGGTAATTGCCACACCTTAACCAATCTTTGGTTACACTCTTAGCTCCTCTATCACAAGGAGGAGAAGACAACATTCTCCCTAACTGTTGACATACAGGCTCAACCTTCTCAGAGCAATGAGTTGACCACCTGGCCTTCACTAACCTTTGGCATGCAAGCTCAACCCTCTCAGAGCAACGAGTTGACCACTGGGCCTTTCCTAATCCATGGGGTCAGGCATACCCCTCTCAGACTTATGAGATGCTGAGCTTAACTGCTAAATATCCTAATACTTGAGGATGTGGTCCACTATTTCTGGACTCTGGGGTGGCAAAACTTTCTCAGAACATCTGGTGGGAGCATCCACACTCTTAAACTGCTGGGACAAACTCACCCTCTACAGAGAGGTACACATTGATGGGGCTCCTCTCTTGGCCCAAGGTGACATCTTAATTCCAGATTTCAGCTTCCAAGTTTTTTTGTTAAAGCTTTTTCTCCTTCAATCTCTCCTTTCCTTGTCCCTTTTAGTCCAAGCTGACAGTGGTTTTGTTCATACAGCCCTCTCAAAAACCTTGTTGGTTTAGCATGCAAGAAGCAGGGGTCCAAGCCATCAGACAGCAAGACTTTCTACAAGCCTTTCTGAGATAATTGCATCTTCAATCCTGATTTACAAGTTCCAAGTTTAGTTAAGTCCTGAAATGGGGCAATATCATCTGGGAGCTTGACTTCCAGAGGCTTGGAATTTCCAGAATCAGTTTCTGTTTTCTTCATGACCAAGTGTTCAATCCTTAGCATATTTCACTCATCTAGCATTTTGCTATAACCTACAAGGAGAGGCCAAGCTGCATTCTCCAAGTTTACTTTGGAAAATTCTTCAGCTAAATTTCCAGGCTCACCATTTTCAAATTCTGCCTTCCATAAAATACCAGGAGCTAATCTTGCTAAGTTCTCTGAAACTTTAAAACATGGACACATTTCCTCCAGTTTCCAATAATAGTTTCATCATTTGCTTCTAAGACATCATAAGAAGTATCTTCGGAATCCATAATATTATCAAGAATCTCTTCAAAGTGATCCAGGCCTTTTCCATCAAGCATTTCAAAATTCCTTAAAAAAAAACACCCATTACTGATTTATAAAACTTTTCCAACATTTTTGTAATTGTAAAAGCACTTCCCCACTCTTTGGTACCAAATTCTGTATTAGTCAGCCAAAGCTGTGCTGATGCAAAATACCAGAAATTGGTTGGATTTCATAAAGGGTATTTATTTGGGGTACAATCTTACTGTTACTTACCCTACTGATGTGGCCCAATCAAAGCCCTAATCATAATTTAATCATGCCCAGAGGAAGAGACTAGTTTACAAACATAATCTAATATTTATTTTGGAATTCATAAATAATGCCAAACTGCTACAAAGAGTTATACAGGACAGGGTGCACCCTGGACAGGCTTATATGGAATATGTAATTGTTCATCTTATTGTGTTATCTCAATGGGTGGAGAACCACACAATAAGTAAGAAAATAATAAACTCTTATCCTGGGGAGTCCTGCTATGTTCTCAAATAGAGGGGCAATAGTCTCTTGAGAACATAGACAGTGCCTAATAAAAGAAAATAGATCAATATGTCAAGCCCTCAATAATATTGCAAATAACTATGAATCTTATACTTAAAAAAATGAAACTTAGTGGTTAACTTAGGCACCTAGGGGAGGGGGATGGAAGAATAAAATAGATGGAACATAAGGCATTTTTAGGGCATTAGAATTGTCCTACATGATCTTGTAATAATGGTTACAGGCCATTTTATATTCTGTCAAAATTAATTAAAAAGTATGGTCCAAAATGTAAATCATAACACAAACCATTGACCATTGTTAGTAGCAATGCTAAAGCATTTGTACATCAATTGTGATAAATTTACCAGCTGCATGTAAAGTCTTGTTAGTAGGGGAGGAGTGGGGAAAAGGAGGAGGGCATTGGGTATATGGGAATCCCCTATCCTGTACATGACTTTTCTGTAACCTAAAGCTCCTTTGATAATAAAATGAAAAAAATAAGGCACTTGTGGAATATATGGTGGAAAATGTTACTATACATAAAAGAAAAGAAATACTAAAGTAATGAAAGAGATAATGTTCAAAGAAAATTTTATTATTTCAATTTTTATTTTTTATATTTTATTTGTCATTTTTACAGCTCATTATTTCATATTCTTATTAATTTTGTATGGCTCTTTTGATGGCTTCATTTTTGGAGAGTTTTTGGAACACAGAGGGGTCACAATTGTGGCAGGGGAGTATCATTGGTGCAGGGTGTTTGTGATGGTTGGATGCATCAAGGGGGTTCACTTAGGACAAAATTCTAAAGCATATGAATGTGTTCAAGTGTTCATTAGGCATTGTCTTGGTGGGTGGAGGTCCACACAGTAACCAAGACAATACTGAATTCCTATCCTGTGAAGTGCTGCTTCATTCTCTTATGCATCAGCAACAATCCCCCAACTACAGCGGCAGTGCCTGGTGAAGGAAGATGGACCAATGCAACATATCCTTGGTATTGAAGATTATGCTTTTGAAACTTTTCTTTTGAAATTGAAACAGTCTAGCATATGTTGGCTAAGACTGATCTTCTGGGGACACATTTTTGCTCAAATGTGGGCACTCTCTAGGCCAAACTCAGCATATAAATACATTACATTCTCCCCTGGTGTGGAACATGACTCCCAGGGATGAGCCTTCCTGGCACTGAGGGATTCTTACCAAGCACCAACTAGAAGTGCGACTGGAAAAAGACTTTAATCAAAAGTGAGAAATGGTAAAGAAAACTGAGTTTATATGGCTAAGGGACTTCAAATTGAGTAGGGCAGTCATTCCAGAGGTTACTTTTATGCACATCTCAGCAGGATATCATTGACTGCCACAGTAAATATTTCCTCAAATAGTGGGGCTCCTGAAGGCTCTGAAGACAACTAGACACTATAGGCAGGGCTGACATCTCAGGGGTTTGGTGCCCTGCCATTGGATCCTACTTTGGAATTTAAGCTCCCCAGTGTGAAAGAGTGGAACTCAGTTGCAGTTTCCCTACACATAGCTCTTTTGCCACTTCTCCTTGAAACTATAGTTAGTACTAGAGTTGATAGGTATACATTCAAGAGACTTAAATATTTGGTCCATCCATGTACCTGTTGGGCCCTGAATCTCAACAGAGTTGCAACACCTACTCTACAGTTCATTGGTTTCACCCAGGACAACTAACAAGATGATGATGGCCAATGCCCATCCCAAGGAACAGAGAGACTCTGCACCTGCAGGCTCAATAGTCCCATCCATCTGCTCCATGGAATCTAAGACCCCTGTCAATTAGAGGTGGAGTGGGCATCACCATCCCCAAATCCTCTAGATTGGAGAATGAACAGTGGACTAAAGTAGACTTATTATTATACTTTACACTTAATGTCATTCTAACAATGGAAGAATTGATGTGGCGGCAGTGGCCAATGGAGGTTCTGAGGGGAGGGAAAGGAAAAAATAGGTACAATATGGGGGTATTTTTGAAACATTAGAAATGTCCTGGATGACGTTGTACTGATGAATATGGGCCATTATATATTTTGTCATAACTTACAAAATGGTGTGGGACAGAGTGTAAACTGTTATGTAAACTCTAATCCATGGTTAGTGGCATTGCCTCAATGTGTGTTCATCAGTTGTGACAAACATACAACATTAATGATGGATGTTGTTACCATGGAAAATTGTGGGAGGGGTAGGAATTGGGGCACATGGTAATCCCCTGTATTTTTTATGTAACATTTATGTAATCTAAAATATTTCTTAAATTTTTTTAATGTGTTAAAAAACAAATCAAGTATTGCATTTTCCCCTCTAATGAAGAATAAATAAGGCAGGAATAAATTGTCAATGTCATTATTGAGAGGTACATCCACCCCAGTGAAAAAGAAGACACATATTCAAAAGTCCTTTCTTCCCGTCACTTGACTTCTCCCCCATAGTTCAACTGCTATTCTTGGTGTCTTTCTGGGGCATCTCTTTGGCTTTTTCAATTTTATACAGAAAAGTCTCAAAAGTGGGGCAGAATGTCTCACCTATATTAGCTTCAAGGCTTCAGTGCAGAAAAAGGAGAAAATTTACCTAGGATTTATTCAAAACCACCTATTTTAGAACCACATACACCAGATAAACTATACGGAAGTGTTTATAGACTGAGATTTCTTGCCTTGCAAATATACCCGTTAAATACACAGGAAATAAATAATCCATTATCAATTTACATTACTGTACAGTCAGAGATCTTAAGGGAAACAGAATCAACGGGAGATATCTGTCAATAATATATGATTTTATAAGATTCTCTCATGCAACCGTGGGGATGCACAAGGCCAGGTTCCGCAGGCAGGCTGAAAACCAGGAGCTACAATCCAAGTCCAATGAAAGTTCCTTGATGAGTTTCTGGGAGAAAGTGGATGTCCAAAGATGAGCTGGGAAATTCTCTCTGAATGTTGAAATCACTTCCCTTTTTAAGGCATTCAGCTGATTGGATAAAAGGTCACCCATTGCTGATGCAATCTCCCTGATTGATGCAGATGTAATCAGCCATCCACACAGTAAACTCGCTGGTGACCTAAGTCCATAAATGCACTTGTATTACAATTATCCCAGTGCTTGCTTGGCCAAACACCTGGACAAAATTACCTGGCCAAGTTGAAACATTAGCCTGACTGTCACAATTACCAAATTCTCAGGGAGAAAAATAAAGTACAAAGATAAAATCCTTTTCAATTAAAGGTCAAATAAATCATCTAATTTCTGGCACTGCTTAGATAAAGAATTTCTTCATGTTAGAAGTTGGTTGTTTCTCTCAGTGTCTACTGCCTGTATTATATCTCATGTGGAAAAGGAGTAATTTTTTCAGGGATTCTCAAATTAGCTTACTATCAAATATCCCATTACCCACAAAAATTTCCAGTTACACAGATTATCACAGCATTGTACTTCTACACACAATTTAGATTTTTGTAAAAGGAAATTGATTTTCTTTGTATATAGCAAAGGTAATATACTCACCGAAAGCTGCACCTGAGGGAAAGAAACTAGATTGAGATCTTATATTGGAATTCAGCTTCATGAGATTGTCTGCTTCTAATGTCCATGACTTGCAAACCTAAATTCATGAGACTTATTTAATTGCCAATAGTTTTTATTAACACATGTTTTCCATGCATGAGGGAAAATAATTGCCTACATTATTCCATCCTTTTTCCAGACTTGGGAAATTTAAAAAAACAGCTAAACCTATGACCAAATTTCTTTTTATGCTTTCTTTTCCATTTTTGGAAGTTTATTACATTCATTAATTCATTCATTTCATTCATTAAAGCTCTCTTTCCATTCAAGACCCATATTTCCAGATTTGGCAAGGTAAGTTTCATTATAAACTTCTAAATTTTCCTGGTTTTGTGATTCATTTTCTTCGGTCACACTTCTTTCAGAAAGATTCAATTGAGTTTCTCAGTTTGGTCCTCTTTTTTGTCTGCAACATGACAGTCTAGAACTGAGGGTGTTAGTCCTCATCACTCTGTGCTGGTCCAGACATTTATTTCTTCAACCTATAGATTCTCTCTTGTGAAATTTCCCCTTCTGAGAGATATTAAATCTGTGAGCTGTACACAAGTACTCTTCAAACAATCTTTTCCAATTTCCTCTTCCAATTTAGTTATTCCCACCAGGGTTTTCTCCTATTTTTCTAATATCTGTATCACTCCTCTCTTGCCTTTCATGGTGTTTTTTTTCCCTTTGCTTTTCTGTCATTTCCATTAGCATCTTTATTCCATTCAGTTTGGGTTTGTTTTCTCACCATTCAGGTGTTGCCCTGCCAAACTATAATTGTCATGTTATCACTCCTTGAAACTCATTCAGTCTTTCATGGAGCATTTTATACTGACTCAAGACTGCTTATTTTTTTCTATAAAATTTAGCTTACTAATGAGTGTCTTTAAGAGAGCTCCCCATCTGCTCTTACTGATTTCCTCCTACAAATTTCAACACATTCTGAAGATAGTGCATTTGATTCTTTGTTGTGTTGACTTTTCATATTAAACAGGTAGATCACAGTCATCACAAGTGATCTGGGAACTATATAGTCATCTCCTACTTTTCTAAAACACTCTTTATTTTCTGACCTATTATCTCCCCTTTCGGCTTTTCTATATGCCTATCATTGACAAGATGGTATCAATTTGCACATCATGTCATCTCATCTTGTCTTTTAAAGTCTCTTTATCGTAACTTAATGGCTGTGTCTTCCTTATCTTTTTTAAGCTTTTTATTGTAAAAAACAAATATGCAACTCAAAATTCCAATTTTTACAAATTTCAACTGTACAATACAGTAGTATTAATTACATTCACAATTAAAAATTTTCAAAGCCTCACCTTTTTCATTACCTCATACAGAAACTTCATTTATTAATCAATAACTCCAACTCCCCCCTGCACCAAAAGACCCCTGGTAACCTGTAATCTACCTATCTTTCTCTAGAAATTTGCTTTATCTAGGTAATTCATATAAGCATGATCATACAATATTTGTCTGTGTCTGGTTTATTTTATTGAACATAATGTCTTTGAGATACATACATTTTGTTGCAGCATGCATCAAAATTCAGTTCTTTAAATGGTTGGATAATATTGAATTGTGTGTATATAGTACATTTTGTTTATCCATTCATCTGTCAATGGACACTTTGGTTGCTTCCAACTTTTGGCTATGCAAAATAATCCTGCTACACTTACCTGGCAGGAGAGATACCATGATCACAAAGGTGGTTTTCCGATGGAGGTTCATCCATTGCACTCCGGGTGTGCTGAACCCTGTGATTTCCTCAATTGCGGGAAACTCGATTGCATAATTTTTGGTAGTGGTGACTGCATTCGCACTTTCCCCTAAAAAAAAAAAAAGAAAAAATATAAATCTGCAACAAACACCTGTTTAGGACCATTCTTTCAACTGTTTTGGGTATAGAAATAGAAGTGGGGTCGCTGGGTCCTATGGCAATTCTATTTTCAACTTTCTGTGGAACTGACAAAGGGATTTCCACAGTAACTGCCCCATTCCACAATTGCAATCACAATGTAAACACAATGGAACATTTCCTCTTTTTCTGCATCTTTATCACCATTTACAATTTTCTGTGTTTTCTTTTTCTTTTTTAAAATAATAGCCAGCTTAGTATTAAGTGGTATCTCATTTTTGTTGATTTGCAATTTCCCATGAAAAATATTGTTAAGCATCTTTACATGTGCTTATTGGCCACTTTAATATCTTCTTTGGAGAAATGTCTATTCAAGACCTTTTGTCATTTTTTAATGGGGTTGTCTTTCAGTTGTTGAATTGCAGCAATACTTTATATATTCTGTGTGTTAAACCTTATCAAATATAGGGTTAGCAATTATCTCCCATTCTGTAGGTTGTGTTCAGTTTCTTGATTGTGTACTTTGGTTTACAAAGGTTTTTGTTTTATCAAATTTCATGATATTGATTTTATCTATTTTTTCTTTTGTTGCTCAGGTTTTTGTGTCATATCTAAGAAACAAGTTCCAAGTCATTTTTTTCAAAGGTTCTACTAATATTTTCTTCTAGGAATTTTATGGTTTTAACTTTTATGTTTTGTCCTTGATCAGTATTGTCTGAATTTTTATATATGGCATGAGGTAGATCTACTTTCATTCTTTGCACCTGGATAAACGGTTTTAATGAACCATTTGTTCCCCAATTAATGTGCTTCATACCATTATTAAAAATCAGTGAGTAGAACTAACACAGCTGGTTTATAAATGGGATTGTGACTAAAAAGGTAGTCTAGGGATGTAAATGTAAGTTGAAAGAAAGCTAACAAATAATCTAGGGACTGAATAACACAGTGAACCTAGCGGTGGATGAGAATTGTGGTTAATATTACAAAAACAAGATTGTACTTCTATGAACTAAAACATATGTGCAATACTATTTCAAGTTGGTAAGATTGTGGAGAAGCATGGGAAAAATACAGTTAATGTAACCTATTGACTACAGTTAGCAGCAATAATGTAATATTCTTTAATCGATGTCCAAGATGTTATGTGTTAATAATTAGGGTTTATCCCCAGTGAGGGTCATGACTCCTGGGGATGAGCCCCTGGCACCAAGGAATTACTACCAAGTACCAGCTAGTAATGCAACTGGAAAAAGACCTTGACCAAAAGGGGGAAAGGGTAAATCCAAATGAGTTTATATGGCTAAGAGATTTCAAGGTGAGTTAGGTCATGCCGGAATTTATGCTTATGTACATCTCAGCAAGATCTCATTGACTGTCAGAGTAAATATTGTCACAAATAGTGGGATTCCTTAGGTCTCTGTAGACACCAAAACACTACAAGCAAGGCTGATAGCTCAGGAGTTTGGTGCCATGCCCATGGGCCCTACTTTGGAATTTATGCTCCCCAGTGTGACAGAGTTGTACTCACTTGTGGTTTCCCTCCACATGGCTCTTCTGCTCCTCCTATTTGAAATCATTGTTAGTACTAGATTTGATAGGTGTATGTCCAAGAGACTTAAATGTTTGGGCTGTCCATGTGCCATCTGGACCCTGAATCTGAACAGAGTTGCAACATCTACTCTCTAGCTCATTGGACTCACCCAGGAAAACTAACAAGGGAATGATGATGGGCAATGCCCATCCCAAAGAAGAGAGAGAGTCTGCAACTGTAATCAAGAGAGTCCCATCCATCTGCCCCATGTGATCTAAGCTCCCTCTCAATTAGAGTTGGAGTGGGCAACACCATCATAAAATCCTCAATATTGGGGAATGAAAGGAAGACTAGACTAGACTTACTAGTATTCTACTATAGAATTATTGTGATTCTAGCAATGGAAGGACTTATATCATTGATGTGAAGGCAGCAGCCGCTGGAGGTTCTGAGGGGAGGGAAAGAGAAAAACAAGTGTAATATGGGAGCATTTTTGGGACTTGGGAATTGTCCTGAATAACACTGCAATGACAGATACAGGCCATAACTTACAGTATTGTGTGGGAGAGAGTGTAATCTACACTTTAAACTATAATTCACACTTGGTGACAATGTTCCATAATGTGTTAATCAATTGTAACAAATGTACCACACTAATGAAGGATGTTGTTAATGTGGGAAAATTTGGGAGAGTCGGGAGCAGGGCATATGGGAATCTTCTATATTTTTTTAATGTAACATTTATGTAATTTAAGTATCTTTTTAAAAAATAAAGTGAATAATATAAACAGTGACTTCTGGGAGGAAAAAGAACTTAATCAAGAGAATTTTTTATCTACATTCCATCCATAATTTAATGAGAAGAATTTCTAGCTTCAGATATAAAAAGCTGCTCAAAAATATTATTTTAAAAAATCAAAATATATATTCATTTAAATAAGCAATTTTGTGTTTTAACAAGCTTATAATTATGTAAGAGTGAGGGTGATGTTACAAAGTCATCCGTCTTTTAAAAAACATTATTATTTCAGAGAAACAACTTTTCGGTATTAGGAGGAAATAGGGATCTAGATATGTGTTACACAAAATATATTATTGAATAAAGCACAAAAAATATATTTGGGGGGTACGAAAAAATATACCAAATGTATGCTATGACCATATTTAGTGATAATAGTCTGATGATATAATCTCATAATCTGTAACAAATGTTTCATAACAATGTAATGGAGGGTTGTTATATAAGAATGCCACACATATACATGATTGTTTGTAAGTTCACAACTTCTCTAATAAAATATACTTTAAAAATACAGTTGGCCATAGAAGTGAGGGATTTCTACCCTTTCAATTTTATTTCCATTGGACTTTATGTCTACATGTATGCTAGTACCATGTTGTTTTGTTTAATGTGGCTTTGTGTTAAGTTTTAAAATTAGGGAGCATGAGACTTAGAACTTTATTCTTACTTTGTAATACTCTTGTTTTTCTGGGTCTCTTGAAATTGTATATGAATTTGTGGTTTGGCATTTCCATTTCCATAAAAAGGCTGCTGGTATTATGATAAATATTATATTGTATCTGTAGTTTGCTTTGTGTAGCATTGGAATCTTAATAGTATCAAGACTTTCTAACCTTGAACATGGGAAGTCTTGCCATTTATTTAAGTTTTATTTATTTTCCTCTGGCAATGTTTTATAGTTTTCAGTGTATAAGTCATTCACTTACTTGGGTAAACTTATTCCCAGGTATTGAATTCTTTTAGGAATAATTGCATTTGATTTTTTTTTCAATTTTCATTTCAAATTTTATTTGGTGGTATATAGAAACACAAACTGAAATTTGCATATTAATTATATAGCATGCAATTTTGCTAAATTCATTTCTTTGTTCTAGTAAGGCTCATGAAATTTGGGGTCTTTTCTATATAAATGTACGTGGTATCTGCAAAATGAGATAGAATTAACAGCACAATTAAGACAACACAGTTTCATCAATTGTAACAAAGATACTACACTATTGCAAAATGTTAATATATCAGAAAAGTGTGTGTGTGAAGGATTGTGTAGTCAAGCTCTGCACTTTTCTTCATGAATTTTCTGCAAACAAATTCTCCAGTAAAAAAATAGCAATGTGGGAAAATATATAATAAAGGAAAAAAATGATACTCAAGCATTTTCTGTTTTGAACACTATAATTTTAGCTTTTACATTCAGGTTTAATACATGTCAAACCACTTTTTGCATGTGATTTTTTCCCACTCTCCCTTGCCCCCAATATAACTAATTATATCTAACAATTTCCATTTACTTTTTACCTTTAATTACTTTTAGCAATGATTTTGCTTCATTATTTTCCTACCTAATACACTGACAAGGTCTGCAGTACTGTGTTACAAGTTTTTTGTTTTAATATATTGTAAAGAATCTTTAGATTACATAAATATTACATAAAAATATAGGGTATTTCCATATACCCCACTCCCTACCCCACACTTTCCCACATTAACAACATCTTTAATTAGTGTGGTACATTCATTAAAATTGATGAGCATATATTGAAGCATTGTACTAACCATGGACTATAGTTTACATTATAGTTTACATTTTGCCCATAGTTTTATAGGTTTTGACAAAATATATAATAGCTGATATACATCATTGAAATGTCATACAGGACAATTCCAATGGCCCCAAACTGCCCCCATGTTGTACATATTCTTCCCCCTCCCTCTCCTCAGAACATCTGGTTGCCACTGCCTTTATATCAGTGATACAAGTTCTACCATTGCTAGAATAATAAATCTACTTTAGTCCATAGTTGCTTTCCTCCCCTTATGTTTGTGCATTGCTTAATCTTGAGAATTTTGTGATGGTCAACCCTGCCTCCATTTAAGAAGGACCTTAGATCCCATGGGCAGATGGATGGAACTGTATTGCTTGCAGTTGCAGACACTCTCCACTTCCTCGGATAAGTGATGTCTTTCATCATCTAATTTGTTTTTCTAGGGGAATCCAATGAACTGCAGAGTAGGTGTTACAACCCTGCTGAGATTTAAGGCTCAACCAGCAGATGAACAGACTGAAGATTTAAGTATCTGGGACAAATATTTAACAAGTATAGTGTTAATTATAAGTTCAAATAAAAGGGGCAGAAAAGCCATGTGTAGGGAAATTATAAATGAGTCTAACTCTCTTATATTGGGGAGTATATATTCCAAAGTAAGGCCCATTGACACGGTGCTGAATTACTGAGACTGTCTGACTTGCCTATATTTTCAAGATGTCTCTAGAGTCTTCAGGACCCTTGTTGTTTGAGGCACTGTTTACCATGGCAGTGAATGAGATCCCGCTGATACTTGTATAAGTATAATCTCTGGAATGACCTCTAGACTCAGTTTGGAATCTCTTAGCCACAAAAACTCATTTGTATTTAATATTCCCCCTTTTGGTCAGGTCTTTTTCCAAATTGGTCACTAGTCAGTACTTGGTATAATCACATGATGCTAGGGATGCTCATCCCCAGGATTCATGTCCCACACCAGGGGAAATGCAGTACATTTTTAGGTTGAGTTTGGCTTATAGAGAGGCCACAATAAGCAACAATGAGGCATTCAGGAAGCAATTATTATGCAATATATAATACTAGGCTAAGTTTCAAATTCACAAGAAAAGTTTCATAAGTACAACCATCAATATCACAGGCCTGGTGTAATTGTTTGTCCTCCTTTGCTAGGCACTGCCCTTGTACTCTGGAGATTCTTGCTATTTTATTAGATAATGTAGCAGGACTTTCCAGAATGAGAATTAAATATACTTTCTTGTTAGATTGACTACAATCTTTGCTTTTTCAATTTATGTTGTTTTACTTTTCTTTTTTAAAAATAAATTTTATTACAGATGTGAACTTACAAAATAATAATACACATGTATGGAATTCCCATAAAATACCCCTTCACCAACACACTAAAGTTTTGTGGAATACTTCTCAAAGATTATGAGATAATATCATCAGACTATTACCACTAACTATGGTCCATGCCTTACATTTGACTTTTTTTTTATTCCTCAATTACTAACACAGTACGTCTTTGGCATTGATGCAAGAATAATAAAGTATTGCTCTTAACTATAATCCATAGGTTATATCAATTGTATTCTTACCATGCTTCTCCAAATTCTTACCACCTTGAAATAGTGACATACATTTGGATGCCTTTTATATATTTTTCTTCCTTAAGTACTCAAGCAAGTACTTTTAACACAATGTTAAATAAGAGTGCTGACAGTGGTCATCCTTGTCTTATTTGAGATCTTAGAGGGAAATCCTTTATCATTTCACCATTGAAGCTGAAGTTAATTGTGGGGTTTTCATGCATAGTCTTTATCATGTAAAGGAAGTTTCCTTCTATTCTTATTTTTTGAAGTGTTTTTTTTTTTTTTTTTTTT